>CAUYRT010016282.1:0-56404 GCA_963574885.1 Lepilemur ruficaudatus | reverse complement strand
GCTAGACTGAGTGCCGTGGCGTCAGCTTAGCTCACAGCAACCTCAAACTCCTGGGCTCAAGCAATCCTTCTGCCTCAGCCTCCCGAGTAGCTGGGACTACAGGCATGCGCCACCATGCCCAGCTAATTTTTTCTATATATATATCTTTAGTTGGCCAATTAATTTCTTTCTTTTCTATTTATAGTAGAGACGGGGTCTCACTCTTGCTCAGGTTGGTTTCGAACTCCTGACCTTGAGCCATCCCCCCGCCTCGGCCTCCCAGAGTGCTAGGATTATAGGCGTGAGCCACCGCGCCCGGCCAAGAACATACATTTTTTAAGAGCAAGCAAGACAAACGTACAATGTCAGAAGTCAGGGCAGATGACACTCTTAGGGAAAAACTACAAAAAGAATTTCTGGGTGCTGTTTCTATTCTATTATACTTCTTTTTTCTGTATTGTGGTTAAATAGGTATATCCACTTTATACTAACTTACCAAGCTCCACACTTAGTTTTTTGTCTTCCTTTTGGTTCTTATTTTTCAACAAATTTTATTTTAAAAATTAGACTTAAAATTAGGTGTTTCTGAGTGCTTATCAACCTCCAAAGAATTGTTTTCTTCTCAAACTTGATTTTATCTTTGATGGCACACAAAAAACTATATAAACATATTTTAACCCATTGCAATATGTTTTGATTTACTCTCTCCCCTCAGATTCTCAAATTGAATATGCCAGCCACAATTATTCCTCAATATATTGGCTTTATTGCTCACAAACTGGTGATCCTTTAACATTTTAGAAAAGGCAAATCCTGACTGATGTTCAATTAAATCTCTAGACTCAAATATGTTCCCTTTTCACATATGGCCTTTGCAAAGGATTAACACACCAACTATTGTTATCTTCTAATCTTAGAAAAGCCTTAAGAAGGCAACAGCTGTATTAGGAAGAAAGCACTACCTATTATTATTTACAAAGGAATCTCTAAAAACAAAACAAACAGAAAAAGAATCTTCTGCCCCACATTGCTGAGAAAATGTTTGGTAAAGGAAGAGAGGGGAAAAAAGCTTTTATATATTCTCTTATTAATACCATTCACAAATTGTTTTCTCTCATTACATTATAGCAAAATAAAGTAGGCATTTTCTTAGCAATACCATTCTCTTATATTCCTTCTCACAAAGTTTTCTCTCAATCACCTCTTATGAATGCATTGTCTTTGCAGGGTCACTTGCATTAATAGCCTGCAATCTCTTCCTGTCTATAGGTATTCTTTTTCATTTTGACATGAAATGAGCACATGCTATAGCCTAAATTAGTATTTCTCAAACTTCTCATGTCTCACATCACCTGTGAGACCACATTTTACTGGTGGCCTTGTTAAAACACAGATTTCTGGGCCCTACATTCAGAAATTTTGATTCAGTAGATCTAGGGAAGGGTCAACACACATTTCCAACAAGTTTTGGGCTTTGATGAGCATTTTGGTCTAGGGACCACACTTTGAGAACTGAGGTCATATATTCTACTTCTGTGTAAGTCACCAAGAACTCTAGAGCCCCCTCTTCCTTTATACTCAAACTTCTAAGATAACCATTTACTGTTAGGAGATGTGTGCTTGTCTAAGCCTACAAGACAGGTCCTCCAGCCTCCATCTCACAGTAGATCCCAAGTGGGCCTGGTCTCACCTCCAGCCTCTCTCCTGGGGCTGGTCTCATCTCCAGCCTCTCTCCCTGCAGTTGGGAACAAATCTGCCCATGCAGAGATCTGCTGGGAGGCACACTCGTCTGGGCCACCAGGGAAGACTTCTGGAATGTCTGGCATTCCTATACAGCTCTAGTATCCTCTGTGGCTTCCCCAGGTCTTTCTGGAAGAAAGCCATGTCAACCTCAGAGCCCTCTTGAGATATGCAGCAAGCCTGGGTATAGAGTGTCCTCTAGTGTTGTGTTGGCTCAGTGATCATAGCCTCAGGGAACACAACAGTCAGTGAGCTTAGAATGCCTAGAAGGTCCTCTGAAAAAGGACAGGCACAGAAAAAAACAGACTGGGAAGCCTAAAATACCTAATCCCTCAATGCACAGATACCGTCATATGTCCATAAGTGTCAAGAACATTCAGGGAAATGTGACTTCACCAAATGGATAAAATAATGTGCCAAAGACTGACCCAAAAGTGACAGAGATGTATAATCTTTCAGACAAAGAATTCAAAACAACTGTTTTAAGAAAGCTCAACAAACTTTAAGAAAATCATTTATTGTGGGATCTTTTGAACTCTCCTAGGAAGGAAAGAGTTTAGTCCCTGTAATTTTGCTGTAAGATGCTCATTTTTTACCTTTCATTATCTTTCTCTGAAATAACTCAGTTACCCATTTTGTTAGATATTACTCTTAAAATAATAACTCTCCAAATCATAACTCTATCTCTCTTCCCATGTCTCCCTTTCTCTACCTTTCTTTCTGTCTTATAGGATTATACCTTTGGTTTTCTAAATAATATCTCTATTTGGATGACCTATCCCATCCTTTTTGTTTTCAGATACAAAGATTTTGTCACAACTCAGTGCAATGTCTATGAGCCTTTTAATTAGATCACAAGCATAAATCCTCATCAGCATCTTTAATCTTCTTCATGGTCATACACTATGTCATATGCTTACATTCACTTCTTTACCTTTTCAATCTCATATACATAATTACATTCTAAGATTCAAAGTTCTTTTGTCAAATAGCAACAACCTCCCACCTCTCAGTGTTTACTCATTTTCAACACTTTTTCTCAGCTGAGAAATGATTCAGAACTACTTCTTATATTTGTTAACTGACAGCGTCAAAACCATCTACCACCTTGCTCACTTTCATTGTTGACCCTGCAAATATATCATTGCCTAAACCCCAAATCTTTTACCCTATCTTCAAAGCGAGCTCCTCTTTCTCTTTCCTTAAGATACAACCTCTTGACATGACTCAAAGTTGACCTTTTCCCAAAACTCCTTTCAGATAAACTGCAGTTCACTCAAAATCCCATAATAACTTGAGCAATTCTTTAGTAGTAGACACAACCCAAAGATACATATGCCTACATGTTTCTGGTGACATACTTATACATGTATTGCCTATTTCAGTTAGAGAAATGTCTTCAGGTATGGGACTCCTTTCCTATTTCCTTTGCTATTGATGCATTCTGACTACATAACAGTGTCAAGAAATTAGCAGTATCTTCTTTAATATGACACAAACACTTTCTTAAGGAATAACATATGGCTACCATGTTCTATCTGACCTTCTGAACCACATTGGCCTGTGTGATGCTGATGACAAGCTGTTCCTGCATTTATAGGTGACATTATTTTAATGAAAAAGTGTAATTTCCCTGCATCTATAATACAAATTATTTTGGATTGAGAACCATCAGGATAAAAACTTAAGTCAATTTATATAAACTTGATAAATATTTGGATTGAAATACACATAGATAGATGTATAATCAGATGATAGACATATGATAGCTAGATAGGTAGGTAGAGACAGATAGATGGACAGACAATCCTACTAAATTCTAAGGGAAAAGAAGCACAATATAGATTTAATAAAATAAATCCTAGGAAAAAAAACATTGGATTTCTGTTACTGTCTAAGCCAAGGAAATATAAATTCATTGTATGTAAGCTTAAGTGAAGAATGAATGAGGCTTCATCATACAATATTTGTTGATTGAATTTGTTTTCTTCAGTAAACATTTTGTGCCAGATGCTACTTATGCTAAGAGACAGTCCTTCCTACCTCTAAGGCACTCATAGTCTAGCACAGGATAAAATAAACTATAATATAATGTGTCAAGTACTTTAAGTCATAGGATCAGAAATCTGATTTCAGGTGGCTAATGGGTGATTGGGAGGTGAGACAGTAAATCTATGCTATTTTTTCAATGTGTTTGGGGAGGATTAAAAGGTGTGAAATGAAGTAGTATTAATAGAATAAAAAGGAAAGAATATTCTTTTTGGGTTTTTTTTTAAGTGAGGTAAAGGAGATGGATTGTAGGCTGCATGGGAGGAGCTAATGAAAGGAGTGATGGAGAAGTCACAGGAAGGGGGAAACTGATGGAGAGTGACATCATTGTTGGAAGAAGGAAGGAATGATAAGGAAAGATCAAACTGGATGGGGAAGGGGGAGAAAATGCCACTCATTTGCATCTCTTAAGATTAGCAAGAACAAAACACAAATCAGTACTTCAATACAGTATTCCGCTTGACATGGGGGCAGAAGTCCTCATTTCTTCCTGCTCTTTGCCTCATAATTCATATTCACAAAACACCAAACTGTTCTGGTAACTGCAAAGATAAACCATGCTGCTTCTTGCTTTCATACCTTTCCCAACACTGTTCTCCTTGCCTGAATATTCTCTCATCTGCCTTCCATGGCACTGAATATGCATGTATGCCCACACACATCTCAGGTAACCTTCAGGAAAGCAGGAGACATGAGCACAGGTATCTAATCACTTCCTCCCTAAGAAAACTAGACAAAATATAAAATTAAGAAAAATTTCTGTCAAGCCTTCAGACTACACTCTTCTAATTGCAAGGAAGAGAAATTTATTTCAAGAAGATATCTCAAGAAAATAAATAAAAAACAAACAAATGCTTAACGAAATTAAATAAATTAAAAATAAGTGCTCATATTAAGCATTTTTGTACTCTAGGACTGTAATGACATCAGACATCAAGGCAACTCTATTAGCCTCACTTGCTCTATTTCCTCCATAGGTAGCATGTTCTCTCTCTCTCTCTCTCTCTCTCTGTGTGTGTGTGTGTGTGTGTGTGTGTGTGTGTATGTCTCGTAGCTACCACAGCTTCCTCTGCTTACTGTTAGTTTCTGTTCCCTCATTATTACTTAGTCTATAAGGCACCACATCGAAACTGATCCAGCTCTGGTTCTTTCTCATGAATTTTCAGCCAACTATTACAAGGCTACCTAGATTATTTACTTAAATTTTCTTAGTTCAAACTTGGGAAAGAAATAAATTGGCTCAACTCATTTTTTTCATGCTACCACATGGATTCATACTCAATTTATGAATTTATGCATCAATTTCAGATACATCTGTTCCAGACAGAGATAGTGATGGGCCCAAAATCATATGATACAAAATTCGATGATATAAATAGCTGGAAGAAAAAATGTGGCATTGGCATGGCAGGTGTTCAGCCAGTTGGCTTATCCAATGCAAGATGGCCACTAAGGCATTAAGGACTGTGGATTCCTGAACTGGAGTAACAGAAATTCTGAATCAAAATAAAGAAACTGATAAAGTCATAGAAAACCAACATTTTGCTACTTAAACTAAGATGGTAGTGAATTGACAAAAAAAGTAAGTAAAAGAAGGTTTCCTAACACTGTGGTCCCTAACCCCTGGCCAAAGACCTGTACCAGTTTGTGGCCTGTTAGGAACTGAGTTGCACAGCAGGAGGAGGCGGGCAAGCAAACAAAGCTTCTTTGTATTTACAACCGCTCCCTTTCACTCACATTCACCTCCTGAACTCCACCTCCTGTTAAATCAGCAGCAGCATTAGATTCTGCGTTATCGTGAATTGTATAATTATGTCATTATATATTACAATGTAATAATAATAGAAATAAAGTGCAGAATAAATGTAATGCATTTGAATTATCCCAAAACCATCCCATGCATCACCACCACCACCCCCACACCAGGTCGATGGAAAAATTGTCTTCCATGAAACTGGTTCCTGGCGCCAAAAAGGTTGGAGACCGCTGTCCTAACAGAACCTCATTAACTTCTCACAATTTGAGAGAATGAAAGCAGATAGTGAAAATGATGAGAACCACTCTATTTCTGCTATTTTTAGATCATGTAAGTAATATCTGTTGTGCCAACTGAGTAATCCAAGTCATACGAAAGAGAGTGCTTACCAGTATGGTTGCACCCTGGTGCAACGGTCAGTAGTACCAGGAAGAAAGCTAGATGCAGTCACACAATGTTCCTGGGCATGAAGCTAAGTGGAAAAGAAGACCATGTAAAGGAATTTACCCAGATACTTTGACATCAACAAATATAAGGAAAGGAAATACAGAAAAATTAAAAGTCCTTTTCTAGGGATACCTATGATCTGTTACATTGCCATCTATTTCTGCTTTCTAGGACTGCACTGTTCAATACAGTAGCCACTATTTGTGGCTATTTAAATTTAAATTAATTAAATTAAATTAAAAATTCCCTTCCTCAGTTGCACTAGCTATATTTCAAGTGCTCAATTGCCACATGTGGCTAGTGACTACCATATTGGACAATGCAGATATAAACATTTCTTTCCTAGAACACTGATACACAACAAATAATAAATATCACATTATGTTGATAAATTTCAAAAGTCTATCTGGAAAATATATACATGAGAATCAGAAAAACATCAAAAATAAAAAAAGGTGGGGGAAATTGCCCTGAACTAGTATTAAAATACATGTAATGCTGCTATAGTTAAAACAGCATTAGAGATGTTAAAAGGAATAGAAAAATAGATCACTGCACAATTAGATGATACAGAAATAGATCTAAATATACATGGGAATTGTAATATCATAAAATATGTCACTTTGAATCACTAGTATTGGAACATTAGTAATAAATTTTGGAGGAAAATAAAATAATGATTAGCTTCACATCAAAAAAAATTTCAGTTAAGATTAGAAACCTAACTGCATTTAAAACAGTTTAATAATCTTGAGATGAAAAAGATGGAAAAGACTTCTTAAAGAAGACATGAAACCAAGAATAATAGGCATAATTATAGACATAATATAGGAAAAAATCCTGAGGTAAAACCTGAACTTGCAAATTTAAATGGTTTGCTTTGTACTATGCATAGTAACAAAAAAAAAATTACCATCTAGAAATGACTTTAACATTTTATGAATTTAAAGAATAAAGAGAGAAACCTGAAAGGAATCTAAGTAGAAAAATATAGTTTTCCAAAGAAAGGAACACATTCTATTTAAGATTACTTTGAATGGTAACAAAAATTAACTTTATAATAAAGTAATACAAATAACTTCAAATTTCGAATACTAGAAATAGTATAGGCCACCTTGATCACGGTGCAATAAAAGTAGAAAAAAATTCAAAATATACATTTTAAAGCCCAATCAAATAAAAATTTCAGGAAACAAAACCACACTGTTCTAAATAATTCCTAAGGCAGAGAAGAAAACAAAGCTATAATTATAGACTATTTAGAAAATAAGCATAATGGGGAATTTCTGGTTCCCGGCAGATGAAGAACTAGCTTGAGTGGCTGGATTTCTCTAAAAATTTTTTAATTATGAAGCAAATAAGAATAAAAGGGGAGAGCTTGAATCCGAAGAACTAATCTGGGAGAATTCCTTGCAGGAAAACAAAGGAGTAATCCTCTGGAAACTTTCACCTGTGCAGGAAGGAGGAGCCCATCTGTTTCTTTCCTCAATCTCACCAAACATGTACAAGCTAGTGCTCAAGTTCACCATACCTCCTTGCATATTATAGAAACTACAGTTATAGCCCCAAGGGAAGCTGAGCTCACAGGCAAAAATAGCTAGACAATAAGGAGTATGTGAGAAACTGTGTTTTACAAAGATGCCCACATCTATATATTTATGCATTCCCATATATTTGTCTTACAATGTAATTGACATTCCTACGTGGTCTATGTTTTCTCATCTTGAATTTGAGCAGAGACTTGGGGCCTATCTCGGACAGTGGAGTAGGAAAAAAGTGATGCTATGTGACTTCTAAGGCTAGGTCAAGAAAAGAATATGACTCTGCCTGGTTCTCTCTCTCTTTTTCTTTCTCTCTCTCCCCACGCCCCCCCAACCCCCATCCCCTTGGAATCCAGCCACCATGTTTTAAGGAACCTCAAGGCACATACAGAGCATACTTCTGGATTTTCTTGTAGACAGGCCCAGCCAGGCCTCCAGGTAACAGCTGTATCAACCACCACAAATGCGAGTGAAAGCAAGTCACAAGATCTCAAGTCTTCCAGCTGAGGCCCCTGATACAGTGGAGTAGAAACAAGGCATCTTCCCTTATATATTGTCTGAATTCCTGACCCACAGAAACCATGAAAGACAAAAAATAAAATAAAATTACATTTTTAAGGGCACTAATTTTTAATTGGGCAACTTAAACTGAAATGTCTCCTATACCTTTGCATTCAGATTTAGCTACAATTACATTGTTTTAGTCTATGCACTAGATTTCTGACTTTCCCCCAGTAATATGATACAGGTTTTGGATTTTAAAAGTCGTAGAATCTGTGACCTTATCAAGTGAAGGGGATTAAAATTGCTTAATGTATCAAGAAACTAATAATTTACCCTTTCTTAGAATTTCAAATAAGAATAATGAATAACGTCATCACATGTGGAAGATTCTCCAAAACAACTGTCTCCTTTCAACTATCCCATTTGGGAAGAATCCACTTTTGGGTCTCTACCCACAGTGATTCTTCTAGTTTTGAAATGGTTAGAAAAATCTGGACAGTCTCCTGGCAGTTTTAATTCCTCAAACTTATCTAATGTATTCCAATTTTCAGAGTATTTTCATGTATATTATCTCATTATGATACAGCAACCCCATGAGGTTTACACAGCAAGTATTATTATTTTTCCTACTTTACAAGTAGAAAAAATAAAATTCTAACCTAATAAGTGTTTGACTCAGAGACTCACAGCAAAGCTAGGATGGGGACCAGATCATTTGCTATCTGGTCAAATGCTATCTCCATGACTACACAGTGTTTCCAGAGGATTCTGCTCAAAGTAGCAGTGAAACATGGAAGAAGTTTCTCCTTTCCATATGTTATGAATTGAATGTGTTCCTTCAAAATTCATGTGTTGAAATCCTAATCCCCAATACAACAATCTTTAGAGGTAAGGCCTTTACGTGGTAAATAGGTCATGAGGGTTGAGCCCTCATGAATGGGATTAATGCCCTTGTAAGTAGAGACATAAGAGCTTGCTCTAGTTCTCTGCTCTCCACTATGAGGCGATACAACAAGAACACTGCCATCTGTAAACCAGGACACCAGATTTGCTGGCACCTTGATTTTGGACTTCCCAGCCTCCAGAAAAATAAATTTTTGTTATTTAATCCACCCAGTCTATGATACTGTGTTACAGCAGCCCAAACTAAGACACCACAATTTTTTAAATACTTAAAATTTTAAAAGCCAATTAACATCTTTTAAAAAAACAACCATCTCTGAACAGCATCAGAGTTTCTGATTAACATCTATATGAAACACTTAGTGTATGCCAGGAACTTTGATGTTTTCAATAAATCCCATGTAATCTTCATATCAGTCTTATGACGATAAGCCATTTAAATCATACCAGCTTTCATAAGAGATAAATACAGAGTGCACACATCTGACCACCATGCTCTGTGCCCGCAATAATCATGAAAATATATTAAGCATGACCCCATGCCAAAACTAGTTTTTCATAAGAAGTGAACTGTCCATGACTCAGGTGGGGAGAGGAAGAGGGAGGTAGAGTACACAGCTGATGGATATTTAAACTTTTATGCCTAGAGAGCAGATGTGGAAATTCATAAAGAAGTTCATCATAGGATTTTGTACTATGCAAATGGGAGAAAAATATTTTTCCCTTACCTAATTCACAGGATGTAACACGAATTAATAAGTGTCAATGAAACATCAAACCACTCAGATGAGAACAATGGATGTCTCCCAAAAAATGAAATCTGTAAAGATTTATCTGTGTTCCAAATTTTTTCATAAAACCTATATAACTGATTAGATATGCAAGATGGACAGATTAATGAGCTTTCTTATTTAAGAGCTTTCCTATTTCTTGACTTCAAGTTTCAGAATTATATAAATTCAGGCTTAATTTTCATTTTTAAGATAAATTCCAAAAGAGGAGGAAAGAACAGCTAATGCATTCTGGTTCAGTGGGTTACTTTTCCACTAGATTTTATATTTTTCTGGCAGCCATTAGCAGTGTTCCAGGATTGTGATGTCAGATGACATATGCCATGCAGATCCGGCACCATATCAGCGGGCCAGCAGTTCATCCTGTTCCCCACTCTCATACAGCTGAGCCCAAAATGCAGCTTCTATCAACCTCAAAACCGCCTGCTGATTCATTCTTGGATTTTCTCTATGAAACTACAGAGCAGAACAAGAAATGCCTGGGGCTCAGAAATCTGCACTCTCATTTCCAACCAGCTCAAACACCTGGGTCTCCAAAGACTTTGGGCCTATGCACAGAAGAGGAAAAACTCCTGCGAGAATCAGCAGAACTCCCACATTAAACTATTTTCCTCTCCTTTTATATCCAAGATGAATCCAATAACAGCATCTAGGATTTCTACCTTAGCCAACTGCTTCAACTTCCCTTAGAGCTCTTTGGCAAATACACTGTGAAGATCCAGATTGAAAATACCTCACTCCAATCTCATGAGCAATGGGTCTCAGTGGCACTTACATGCCATTTCAATATTGGAAACAGAATTAAAGAAGCAAGGTGCAGTCATTCGATATTCATTTCTTGACTACATACCGTGAGTCAGGCACTTGGCGCGTATTAAGTATTTCATAGGTTTACATCAGTAACTTGAAGGTTAAATAGTTTCAACCACATGATATACAGTAAATTATGCATGTGTAACTGAGGTACAGTAAGAATGAGTCCTCACACTTAAAACATCCTGCCATTCCAAAAACGACCACCTAACTGTAAATGGTATAGCTCTTACATCACGAAATGGAGGGAAGAGAGCAAGAAGAGGCTTGCTCTTTGCTGTACTGTTCATTCACTCAAATTCTCTCTCATTGAAAGGTAATCATTTACAATTTGATATTTCAAATAAGTTAGAAGTTTATAAAGAAATAGATAATCTCTAAATGCAGAGACTTTAAATTCCTCATTCCAAGATTTACACAAACAACTTTTTTTTAGCATGCTGCTAGATGGTAAATTAACAGAAGCCATGTCTCCTAACTATAGAAGGGTAAAGGTGATATATCTTTTTAATTATAACCAGGCTGACTTAAAAGAAGATAAGCTTTCCACTGTTAAACCAAAAAGAGATAAAACTTGAAAATATAGTTATGAATAAATATAGAGATTAATAAGAAGTGAGTAATCTAAGATCTTCAACTATCATACATCGTCCTCCAGCATGAATGATTTCATTTGCTTTTTAAATAGATAAATACAAAAATGGCATTTTCCCTTGGCAAGAAAGTAACTGTTTTGTATTATTTACCTAGACTGCATCTGTGTTTCTAAAAAGAACAGTAAATACATTTCTGGAGCAAGACATGTTTCTGTGATAATGTGAGTAATGCTTCTTAAACGCTTTGGAGATTATTAGAATACTTTCCAGAAGCTACTATTGAACTCAGTCAGTTTAGCAAGAATACAAGATACAGATAAAGAGATTCTCTCAGCATTTTTCACTCAACTATTACTAGAGTGCTGCGTTGGATGTCTTCCAGGACAGTGACCACCAGAAGGAGAGGCCCAGCACTGGCCCAGGCATTCAGAGACAATCTGGTTCCAAACCAGCCTAAAAGATGTATGGGCCAGACTGTCTTCTTCAGGAAGTCCCTTTGAATAAACCCAGTGCGGGTGACACCTGCTACCCCAAATACTGGGTGAATTTCCAGCCTGTCCTGAGAAATTCACAATATGGCTGTTGTAGCATCCTTTAATTGGTGTTCAAATCTACATTGGGGAAGCACTTCACAAGAGTGACAGAGTGAAATAAAATGGCTGATTAGATTAGATCTTATATATCCTCTTCCAAGCCAGGCCAGATCCTAGAAAATCAAGGCTTAAAGTAATAGTCTTCTCAGGTCTCTCAGATCCCATAACTCTGCAGTGGTGGTAGCATAAATGTATTCATCTTTCCAAATCATGATGGATATATTTATTCATTTAACAAACAATTATTGAGCTGCTATATGACGTGCCTTCATGGAACTGATTTTTTTAATGCAGGGAGGTGGAGAGACAGATACATAAATGAAAAATGAATAAATGCTCAAACATGATAATGTGGTTGATTTCATGTAAGTGCTATAAATATTTTGAAAAGAATGAGACAGTGGTACTAATTTGAATGCAGTGGTCAAAGATCTTACCAAGGATGGGCCATTTAAGAGGAGACCTACACAGAGTCAGAAATAGCTGGGAAAATAACTTGAAGGAAAGGGTTTTGAGCAGAAGGAATAATACATAGCAAGGTACAGTGAAGAAAGGTAAAGAAAATGAGCTTGGCATTTACCAAAAGTAGAAAGAAGGAGTCGTGTTAGTCAGCTTGCGCTGCCATAACAATACAATAACATGGTATGGCTTAAACAACAAGAATTTGTTTTGATCACAATTCTGGATGATGGAAAGTCCAAGATCATGGTGCCAGCTAGCCACTTCGGTTCCCCAGTGAGGACTTTCTTCCTGGCTTGCACATGGCTGCCTTCTCACTGTGTACTCACATGGGGGGAGATGCAGGAGAGAGAGAGAGAGAGAGAGAAAGCTCTCCAGTGTCTCTTCTTATAAGGCACTAATTCCATCATGAATACCCTACCCTCCTGATCTCATCTAAATCTAATTATCTCCCAGAGGCCCCATCTCCAGGTACCATCACATTGGGGGTTAGGGCTTCAACATGTACATTTTGAGGGGACTCAATTCAGCATAGAGCGATGAATATGGCATAAATCTGGGGAGGGAGGAGGATAGTGGCAGGAGATAAGGAGAGAGGGTAGAAGGAAGACTTATCAGGAAAACTGTTTGTCCTATGGAAAAAGTTTTGATTTTTTTTAAGTGCCACAGGAAGCTGTCATATGTTGAATTTCCCAGGAAGCAGATTCTAAGATAAAGTTCATTATACAGGAGGATCATTAGGGAATGACCTTAAGATCAGTACCTGTGGGGAAGAAGGGAAGGGAGGCAGAATTAGGCTAAGAGAGAACTGGAGATACAACAGGATCCATTTGCTTCAGCCCAGCCACGGGGAGCTCTGGAGTTAACATGGCCAGTGAAAGTATAGAATACTTCATATTATCATTATATATTATTTTGAATAAGTAAAAATCCATGAGTGTAGTGGCATAAAAAGCAAATTAAAAAGAGAAGAAAACAAGAGATGCTTCCTTATAGAAGAATGAATGTCAACTAAAAATGCAGACATAATAATGCCATAATTTCATCATAGGTGAAAAATTGATGGTGAGTAGAATATAAGTGCAGCCAAGAACTGTGAAGTGTTTGAGATATTATGCTTCTTGTAGGCTGTTAACCTGCCAGTTTCATGGGTGCTGGAAAAGACAGGGCACTCATAGGTTAGTGAAATGACCTTGTTATTCCGCACAGCAGGCAGCATTAGTTTACAATTCGCCTTGGTTCCCCTTTGGTCTCCATGGGATACAGCCTAGCCCAGGTTTATGCTATACATACAGTGGGTTTGACTCTTGGGACAGGAACCCTAAACTTAGAGTTTCAAATCTTTTAAAGGGCTTCTACCAAACCCACTCAACTTTTTCCCTGAAGGGAGACATTATGCTGGACAGAAAATAAATCTGCCTTTTGTTCCAAAAGAAGGTATTGTCTCAACTCTTCCAAGGCAGCTTGCTATGCAAATATCTTTGAAAAGATAGTCCAGAATGAAAATAATCAGCGGATCTGCTTGCAAAATGTGCATAAACGGAAGAGATTTATGAAGACTAGTCTCCTAATGTGTGTCACTCCACAGATTGCTTAATGATTGCAAAGGGAAAATATCTGCTTTATAATGGAATGATCTAGTGGTCAGCCCCTTATAATTGAGTGACAGAATTTACATCACTAATAGAGGGGCAATCTGATATTATTAATATCATCATTCTTTAAAGCTAAGGAAAGAAACTTTGAGAGACTATATAATTTTTCCAAAATCATGCAGCTGACTTAAAATTCAGTGCTGTGCCCAACTAATATGTACTAGAAAATCCAGTTTTGAAGGCTGAAATACCAAGGGCAACTGCCCTTCTCCGTATTTTTGTCCACAATATTCCAAGATACAACACACTTTGAAGATTCCCTTCTTTTGATTACCTTTTCTCGCATCTGGAGTATCCTACCTGCTATCTGTCAAAAGCTTATTCATCTTCTAAAGTTCAGTTTAGTTGTCTGCTCCTTTGTGACATCTTCACTAGTTTCCCTAGTCAAAATCTTTAACTTAAAAAAGAACCTACGTGTTAGACTATGGAGACTCTAGATAAACTTTCAGTGATCCTCTGAATAACCCGAAATTCAGAGGATAACCCAAAAAAGAAGATATTTTATCCCTAAAAAGGATAAAATAACCCTAAATTGAAAATGTTGAGATGAAGAAACTGAAGCTCAGAAAGGTTAACTAACTTACCTAAGAGGGCACAGCTAGTTAGTTGCAGAGCTGAGATTCGGTCTGTGGTTTTAGTCCACAGCAAGGATACTTTACACTGTACTGCTCCTAGTTCTCCTACACATTTCCATGGGAATTATCAAACTCCACCTGGAGTCACATTGACCTAGAGTCAAAGTTGGGATTTAATTCATACTGGCATTGAAGTCAGTACTGAAAGAAAGAAATAACTAAAAAAAAAAATCTGAGCAAGCAAAAGAGGAAGAGTAGATGAGGGAAAGAGAGAGGAATTTATAAACAAATTTTATCAAATTAGGTTTATAGGAGAATTACAAATACCATTAGTTATTGAATCAGATATAATCAATCAGTACCTAAATAGCACCTACAAAATTTAGTATTGTGTGTCTTGTACCTTTACAAATATTTCTTAATTTTACAACCCAATAATACATGCTGACCATACCTACTTCCAAATATTTCTTAATTTATTAATGTGTCAAAAAAAGGGCATATGAAATACAGGTTTTCAAATGTATGGAACGTTAGCATTGTGAGTTGCAATGATTCAGGTCTTCAAGGAAGTTTTTATAAGTAACCAGATCTTCAGAGAAATACCTTAAAATTTTAACATTACACACACTTAGGAATTTCATTAGGGTTTTTTTTTTTTTTGGTCGGGGGGTCAGTTCTTTTAACATTTTTTTAAAAGAGAGCTCTCCTTCCAGATTGTCTACTTCCAAGATTTTTCTAAAAACCTCGTTATAGTTAATTTTATATGTCAATTTGACTGGGCCATGGGATGCCTTGATATCTGATTAAATATTATTTCTGGGTGTGTCCGGGAAGGTGTTTCTGGAAGAGATTAGTGTTTGAATTCGTGGACTAAATAAAGCAAATGGCCCTCCCAATGTGGTTGGACATCATCCTTCACTATCATTGAAGACCTGGAAAAGGTGGAGGAAGCTTGGCTTCCCTCTCCCTCTACCTGACTGCATGAACTGGACATCATAATCACATGAGCCAGTCTTTTATTTTATACATATATATATGTATATATATGCACACACACATTTCCTATTGATATTCTTTTTCTCTGAAGAACACTGACTAATACAAGTTTCTATGTATATTGCACAAAATTTGACTGCCTTCTTTTGTTTTATTTAATTTTTTTCCTAAGGAAACCTCCACAGATTCTCTCTGACCCGTTTACTCATTGGTTATTGATATATTTCTAGGATTGCCTATAATAAATACACATTTCTCTCTTTTCCCAGACTTTTTCTGAGAGCTTTGATTCCCAGAGCTGTGACATCAGAATATTGTCACTTTCAAATCCAGCTTACTTTCAAATTCAGCACTTCTAAAACTAAATATATTGCTGTATCCTTCCACTTTCCCTCCCAACCAAATACTCCTGTGTTATTTTATTATTTCTGTTAAGGGTGTTACCACCATCTTCTTTATTTAGATTTAGCACTTCAGTGCTATCTTTAAGGAGGAACAGTGTTTTGTTTTATTTTTTGAAGTTATTCCATTAAAAACACATTAATATTTTCTTATATAGATTTATGCTTAGAGGCATGCTTTTAAATAATTCAAACCTTAAAAGAATTCTCAGATCTCATCTGTCAGTTGGTTGGTTTTAACTATATCAGTAAAATTACATTCAACAGGTCAATTTTCAAAAGGTGGTTAAGCAGATTCAGCTTCGTATGGTAAATACAGCTTACCTCTCTAAGAGAACAAATACAATTCTCTAGAGCAAACATTCTAAAAAATGTAGTTGTTTGGGTTTTTTTTAACAATCAATCTCAAGTTTATAAAACATCAGTCTTTGGACCTAGTAAAACAAACCTTTGACTATTACAGGAAAGCCCTATGCCCTTTTCAGTAAACAGACTGAAAGGGAATTCACCTTTAGGATAACAAGATACAGAAGAATTATATTCAGCTTAAAATTTTTCGATAACATATTTAGCTTCTCATTCCATGTTGGTACATGTGGATATTATCTATTCAGTTACTGATACAAATAAATAAAATGTATGTTTTGATACTCTCACCATTTATTCAAATGACTTAGTGGAAACTAGATCAAGTTGCTACATTAACCGTCGATGTTTCCCTCATAGATTTGACTAATGGAAAAGCTATTCAAGCTAGTCAACATAGAATTTAAAATGTCATTTTGTTCTTCTCCTTTCAACTTAACTTGTTTTTATAGGAAATTCTCAAATTCTTTTTCTCACACACACACACACACACACGTCTCAAAAAAAAAATAAGTTCAGAGAGATTGCATGTTGAATCTTCCTCTTGGATGCATACAATGCATACCATGCTCATTAGCATATTAAGAAATCTGAAGGGTACACTTCTGAGGAAATCTCTTCAACACTTAAACTCTTTGGACAAGAGAATTTTTTAATTCATTATAACATCTTTAAGATATCAAAGAGCAAGAGTTCTATGGAAATCCTTTGGGAAATCCACTCACTGATGGCTGGATTCTCTTACTTTCTTACTCTTTCTTCCCAGACCCTCTCACCTCCTACCTTGGGACCATGGCCAGTCCCTCCTCTGGCCCAGAAATACACCTCTTATCTGCTCCCTTTTTCATGATGTCTCGCAGCTTTCTGCAACAGCTAATGTTTCATGCACTAAGAAAATTAAGGAAAACAAGGTGCCCTGATAGCAAAGCCATGAGATCCCTGGAAAAACAAGGACATTAAGGCATCTTTCATATAACACATCTCACAGGGTGTAATACTTACATCATCTTGAGGGCAGGATGATATTCATCTTACAAATTTAGGTTCTTAATAGTTTTAGGCTCTACAATGTTTGCTTAATGAGTGATAATAACATAATGTTAAATGCTGATTTGTTCCTAAATGGGTAGTATGCAAAATAAGTTACAAATATTGCTCTTGCCTTTTAAAAATTTATGCTCTCTGAAGCAGAGACAAACATAGACTTTACAACAAAAAATATAAGCATCCAGTGACCAATTCAACTCACAAGTTATTTAACCCATATATACTTTACACCAAACAGTGCAAGCACAATAAACATAAACAGGCTATCATTAAATAAGCTATGGAGTTAAAATATCTAGTAAAGAGAAAGTCAGATTATTAAAAGATAAGAAGCAGAATATATAACACAGAGTATGGCAGACAGACTCTAAGGAGGCCCCATATTCTTAAAGCGTCGATGCCCTTGTGTAATTCCTTCTCCTTGAGTATGGGCATGATCTGTGACTTGCTTTAAACCAATGGAAAGGGGGGGATAATTACATATATGCAATTACATAAGAGCATAGATTCCCATCTTACTGGAGTCCCTTCTGCTCCTCTCCTGGCTTTGAAGAGCTGCCCTGAATCCTACAGCTTCAAGGAAATGAATTGTGCCAACAACCTGAGAGAGTTTGGAAGCAGATCCATTCTGGTTCTCAAGCTTTCAGGTGGCATATTGTGGGACTTCTTGGTCTCCATAATCATGTGAGCCAATTCCCATAATAAATCTCATCTTATGTGTCTATATATATATACACACATATCCCACTGGTTCTGTTTCTCTGGAGGAACCCGACTGAAATACAGTGGGAGCAGCTTCCAGGGACATATGCAAGTGGAAGCGAAAGAGCCTAGTAACTGATCACATTGGAAGGGCAGAGTTGACTCAAAGGTTTCAAATTTAAACTTTCTCTCATGAACAGATAAAAGAGATCCATGAACAGTCGAAGGAAAGGAAGGCAAAGGAGCTATTAAGTTATAAGATGGTGCTGTTGCCAGCATTTTTATCAATGTGTCTTGATGTAACAGTTTTATCTAAGTTTCCAAGTACTTCATTGAAAATGTCTCAAAACGAACGAAAATAGCTCTATGTGGCAGTATTAGAAATAAAAGTGGGTCAAATCTTGCTATCAGCTGCGTCTGTGCAATGTCCATTAAGCTTTCATATGTATGACAGCGGACAAAATATAAGCTGAAGTTAATGATTTTGTTGTCATTATACTACATTTCTCAAATGTATGTGTGATGCAATTTTTTAATATAATGAGATACCAGACACTTATCTTCAGTGATAGGTGGATAAAAATTGAGGGTTTAATATCCTCAGCAAACTAATTATAGGTCACCAGATTATAGGTAATTCAGAGAAGCTACAAAATCTAACATCTCTATTTCCACCAACACGTACATCGAAACCACTGTGACAATGCTGTCATTCTCCTTTGTGAGACCAAGGCAGGATGGCAGGCTCTAAATAATGCATAAGCTACCAACACTCCTGCTTATATTCCTTTTCACAAAATGGTGAAGTGTCTCTTTCATAGTCCATAAAGAATTGAAATCATATGGTGAATCCTGATAATTGCTTTCAGAAGGAGCTCTTGGCACAAGCTCCAGGGTCTTCAGTTCGCCCACATCGGGAACAGACTGCCACTGCATATAGATGAGCACAGTGCCCAGAGAGTCTCCCAGCTGCACAGCTTACCCAAGGTTGGGAGGATCCACGCCAGCTTGAAATCCCGCCTCTACTTCCTCCTCGCCAATTAGCATTTTCTTTATCCTCATCATTCCTTTCCTATGATGTCAGGTTAATATTTTACACAAGTCAACAGGACTCGCAGAGAAATATGAAACTCTTTCCTTTACCTCTGAATACAGATCCCAGTCTAAGTAAACTGAAAACAGAGTAGAAAATATAACCAGCATGTATATTAGCACCTGCCCTCCATTGCTGGGCCACAGAGATGCACACTGACATTTCAATATTCCACTGAAGAGTAGGACCAGAGCACCAGGGAAGGAGATGCAGGGGTGGGAAGAAATGGGCTCTGCCTAAGCATAACCTGCCCTCCCCTCCCTTTTCTCTCCCTCTCTCTGGGTCCTCCCTAGGCTGAATTCAACTTTCAGGGTGAATTCTTCCATTATCACTCTAACCAAAACATCTCACTCTGGTCCCTAAATCATTGTAACTCCAACAACAAGATCCTCCTCCGTGAGAATTCTTATATTGTTGCTTTGTTTTGCCATTTATGGTGTGTATATGACTTACTTTCATCAACAGGTAAAAGTCATAAATTAGAGAATGTGCACTACCTTTTGGATATCACCTATACTCCTTCCAGTACACAACACTGAGAACATAATAGGTTTTCAATAAATATTTGTAAAATGAATAAAAACTAAGCTTAGAACAGCCAGTGTCCTTGGAGGAGAGGGATTAGTAACATGCACAGATTTGGGTTGGGAGCAACCATGCTATGGTTCATCTTGCATGAAGAGAGGTAAATATCTTAATAATTCCTAGAGGAGCAAGCTGGGAATTAAGGGCTGAAAATTCAACCTGCCCTTGGTGCATTCACTGCTAGGCCCAAATGTTTGAATTCAGTCTAAGACCATGGAAAGTTCTTAATGTTATTCAATAGAGATTTACATGTTAGAGGTTGTTAAAAGAAGTCAGAACAATTTATCAAAGCATATTATTTTTTTATTTGCATGACTTTTTTGGAGCTATATTTTCTAGTCATTTATCTGTCTCATCACCTAGCATAGCTTGGTGTTTTGTCTCATAGCCCTGGGTGGTGGCATATTGGCTGGCTGATCATATGCATGCATGCATGCCCCCACACACACACTGAGTGGTAAATGATCTGCAAGCCTACCTTATGTATGAAGAAAACAGGCACAGAGGGGCAAAATATTTTGCCCATGGCCTCATAACATACCATCAGGAGTCATGAAGTGAGCCTTATTCTTCTGAGACACAAGCCTGCATTTAGCCTTTGGTTAGTGCATGCTATAGTCAGTGTGGCTAGGTAATGAAGTATGTTACTGCTCTGCTTTTGAGACCCTAGACCTGCCCAACTTTGGACAAATTACTTTATGTCTCTAATCCTCATTTTTTATATCAGAAAATAATGTAATTCCTAAGAGGCATGTGTATTGTGATTGGAGAAAAGTCTAAAACAGTGGTTTTCAGACTTCAAAGCCTTAAGAATCACCAGCAGGGCTTATTAAAGAACAGTTGCTGGGCCCCATCCCTGGACTTTTTTATTCAGTAGTTCTGGAGTGGAGGCCAAGAATTTTCATTTTAAATAAATTCTCAGGTAACGCAGATGCTGAGGATCTAGAGATCACACTTTGAGAACCTCTAGTCTGCAGCAACTAACATAGAATGGGCATCGATAAGTAGTGGCTGTTATTATTTCTAAAGCATAGAAAGAAGTTTAATGAAATGCCAGATGATGACGAAGGCATTGAACATCCACAGGAGATATAACCAAAAGCACAAGTCCTGAAAATTCAACCCAGATGGAAGGTCATCGTAGCCAAAGCAAATTTAAGAGACTTAAGAAGGAAGTGCTGCTCTTTAGCATTTATGTTAAAAAAAAAACTCCTCATTTTTCAAAATGTCTGTTATAAAAAATTTGTAATGGCTCTTACAATACACTATATGGAAATGATTTACTTGCCTGTTTTCTTCCTCTTCGTATGTGACCTCTTCCTCTCAACATGGTGAAACTATAATGGCCAAGGAGTTGGATGATTAACATTAATGGGAGTTGCCTGTGTTAATCCCTTGTGCACAACTGGATTTTTATCTGTTAAACTTTTCCAGATTTAGCCTTTACACATGTAATAGAATGTAGTGTCAGAAAAATTCTGTAAATGTGTTTTATTTAAAAGTGAACACATGGAAGTTGGAACATTGGCTCATAAATATGTAACATAGAAATACTATTAAATATCTAATTGTTGTAATTTTTAAACAATGAATGCACATATGTGGTGGCAATTTGAGAAAAAGAACTGCCTAGAGACACATGAAATCTCTCTTGGAACTATATAGTAAAAAAGCAATTATTAAACCAGATTAAGTTTGAGATTTGGGGCCATACCTGTGTTCCCTATTTCTATTAATTCTCCCTGTCATCAAAACTTAGAAAAAGCAAAGATAGCACAAATGCTCCTATCCATCCACTCGTCATATCTGATACTGATTCTGTCCTCCACTTCCTTCTCTCAAATGTTCCCTCATTTTCATTTCCATTGCCTCGGTTTAGAGCCTCATTTCTTTTCATTTGGATTATTTCAATAACTGCTTAATTCTACATTGTTCCATTCCAGGATATCTTACACCTAATGCCGTATAATTTTTTCCTATCATGCCAACTCTCTCTTCATAAGGCAATGACCTGCATTACCTAATAAAGAAAAGTCCAAACTTGGCCTGCAAGGCCTCCATAATCTGGCCCAATCCTATGTCATACTATTTCGTTGGTTTTGTTTTTTTTTAAATTCACATCACCCCAGGCATATTGAACAACCAATGACTTCTGGCAAATCTCCTTTCCTCTGTCTATGTTATTGTCTGCACTATCTCTGTCTCTTTAAATGACCAATAAAAATTTTAGCATTTATTATTTATAAAACAATTTTATAAGGATAGTCTCAATTCATCCTCAAAGGATTAAAGAGAATTGTACACTGGGCATTTTCCTTTCCATTCAACAGAAGAGTAGAGACTTAAAGATGTTAGCTATTGATAGGAACAGCCCAGCAGAAATACAGCTACAATAATCCTAACACCAAACCAAACCAAACCAAACACATACACACACAACTGGGAATTACCTTACACGATCTCATCTTATAAATCACAGTTAGGAAAGAAGTCATCAGATTGATACATCAAAGGAATTAATCCAAAAATGTATCTTGATAGAATGTGAATCAATTCAATGATAATTACATTTAAGGCAGGCTAATGTAGAATGAATCCCAATAGCCTGAATATGGATCCTCTATGCAGCTACCAAATACTACTGTTGAAAAGTTCATGACTAATGAATTATTTATTAATTTCAAACCTAAGGAGTTTTGCCTCCCCAGCAAATAGAATCTCCCCTCATTTTCCTTTCCCAATGTTTCCATTCCTTGGTTTTTACATCCTCCTACCACTCACACAGGAATCTGTGTGTGATAATGCTAGCTGTTTTCTTACTGTTTAACACTGTTGTAAATAAAAGGTAAAGTTATTTTATCATAAGGGAATAGATGGATGGTAGCTTTTAACCTATAGAATATAAAAGATGTAAAGTTTGATGGTAGGACCAACTATCCCAAACTATCTGGCACTTTGTTAAATATGGAGATATAAATCAGAATCTTCAGATATGGGGCCCAGAAAGCTATTTTTCTTTTCTTTTCTTTTCTTTTCTTTTTTTTTAAATCCTACAACCATTTTTTAATATACAGGTAAACCCTAATCCTCGTGATGGGCTTATCGGTAAGATTTCTGGTAGCAAGCACAGGCACCAGGGCCTCCAAACTTTTTGAATTCACAGCGACAGGGGTCAGCTACCAGCAGGGGCCGGTCATACAGGATGAGGATGTCTTTGATCTCCTTCTTGGAAGCCTCATCTACATATTTCTGGTAACAGGCCACCAGGGCTTTGGAGATGGACTGACGGATAGCATAAATCTGGGGCACATGACCACCACCCTTCACACGGACATGGATGTCCACACCAGCGAACCGTCCCTTGCCCAGAAGCAGAACAGGTTCCAGTAGCTTATATTGCAGAGTGTGCAGCTCAATCATCTCCAGGGGCCGCCGGTTCACCTTGATGAGGCTGTCGCCGCGTTTGCTGTGCACCAGGGCTGTGACCGTTTTCTTGCGTCCGAAGACCTGCACGGACTGCAACAGACCCTTGGACCGCATGGTTACTATGGGAGTGGACTAAAGATCCTCACCGCGCGGCTCCACCCAGAAAGCTATTTTTCAAGCACTTCCAATGATTCTCATATCCTCCAACCTTTAAGAAACAATAAAGATCTTCCACTTATATCAATAATTAACTAGCTTTCATGAAAACGAACATTCTGCCGTGGACAACCATAAAAGATACATAAAGACGACGGAACAGCTGTTCAAAGACATCTGAGAGCAACCAAGGAAGGCTGCATTTGAAAGATTAATCTCCAGGAGGGAAGGGATGTGCATATTTGGGTAAACCAACATTCATTACCATTTTTTTCTATGACACATTTGCCAATTGCTAGCACGGTACATAGAAACCAAACAATCTGAATTTCAAAATTGAACATTTCAAAATTTGAACTCAGAAAAATTTGAATTCAGAATTTTCGAGACAACCAGAAATTGGGGGACCAAAACTGAGGAGTAAAAATAATATTCAACTTGGCTTTTGCCTATTAGATATTGGCCAAGTGCAGCAAGAACTAGAAAAAGTCAACATAAAGCTGCTGCCAAGATCTTTAAAACCTAAGTATAACTTCACATTCTCACAGAGGTTGGGAGTGAAGACATGAGTTTAGGGGCTTCAAAGGGAGAGCGCCATGATAAACTATCCAGGCCTTCAGGTAAGACTCAAGAGGGGCAACAGGCAATAGCTAAGAATAAACCAGCAAAAGACCTGGCTAGAAATCAGCCTCAATTTACCTCATCACTGATTGGATCAAGATGATTAGCCTTTACTCTAGCTGCCTTCTAGGAAAAAAAAAAAAATTTTGTCGAGAAACAGATGTTATTATCAAGAGTTTTCAATGTTTATATACAGTATCAAGTACGCAATCTAAAATTACCAAGCATGACTGGCAATAGGCTCAAATGACAAAAAGAAAAAGGAAAAAGGAAAAAATAGATAGTACTAGCAGACCTACAATGATGCAGATATAGGGATTATTATAAGGGCACACTAGAATAACTATGATTTGTATGCTTTAAAAAATAGTTCAAAATATAGACAAATTCACTAGGGAACTAAATCTATTAAAAAATAAATAAATGAGCAACATGGAATTTCAACTAAGAAATTAAGAGATGAGTTTCACAACCAATGAGATAAAGTATCAAGGAGTATTAGTGAAATAGAAGAAATGTTAGTATAAAATATCCAAATTAAAGCACAGGGAGGGGAAAAACAGAATACTAAATAGGAATAAAAGTATGTAACAGACACATAGGATAAGGTAAAAATATCTAACATAAGAAGAGAAAAAATGTAATATAAGCAATATTTAGAGAGATAATGGCCTGAAGAGAGATATATCCAGCAGAGAAAAAAAAGATATGTTTTTTTCCACAGAAGCAGCAATACAGCCTAAAGCTAAATTTTAATAGAAATGATGGAATCCAGGAGACAATGGAAATATTTAAAGTGCTGAAAGAAAATAACTACCAACATAGATTTATGCCCACTGAAAATATTCTTAAGTAAAGAAGACTAAGTATGGATTTTGAACTCCTGACCTTGAGCAATCCACCCACCTTAGCCTCCCAGAGTGCTAGGATTACAGGCGTGAGCCACCGCGCCTGGCTAAGAAGACTAAGTATGGATATAGATATTTTTAGATAAACAAAACAGAGAAAATCAGTGCCAGCAGATGTGTTTTAAAATAAATCCTAAAAAAAAAAAAAAAAATTTCTTTGGGCAAAATAAAATGATAGCAGTTAGAAACACGGTAATAAAAATCTCTTAAAATGTTGGTAAATCTAAATAAATATGGACTGTTTAGAAGAGCAATAATAATTTCTTCTGAGGTTTAAAAATATATGTAGGTTTAAAGTAAATTACTATAGTAGTACAAAGGTTGTCAGTAGTAGAGGTTTAAAATAAATGATTATAATAGCACAAAGGTTGTCAGTAGTAGAAGGAACTAACTTATTATATACATAATAATTCAAGTATACAAGTTTCAATCTCTAGGGTAATGACTAATTGGATAGTAAATGAATGTGCACCTAACAAGCTAATATAGTGTGGAAAAATGAAATAGCAATAAAAGAAGATAATAAAGAAGGAAGAAAAACCAGAAACATATAAGTCAAATAAATAAAAAGCAATAAATAGGTGATTTTCAGAAAACCATTAACAATATGATAGGAACAAAAACCTCACATATCAGTAATAACCTTGAATGTAAACAGATTAAATTGTCCACTTTAAAGATATAGAGTGGCTAAATGGATTTAAAAAAAATGATCTAACTATATGCTGCCTACAAGCAATTCAAATTATCTATAAAGACAAATATAGACTGAAAGTAAAGAAATGGAAAAAGATATTCCACACAAATGGAAACCAATAGTGAGCAGGGGTAGCTATACTTATATAAAAGACACTTTAATTCAAAAACAGTAAAAAGAGACAAGGTAGATCATTATATACTGATGAAAGGATGGATTCAGCAAGACGACATAACAATTCTAAACATATATATATATATAACCTAACAATTGAACACCCAGATATACAAAGCAAATATTACTAGATCTAAAGGAAGAGATAGACTCCAATACAATAATAGTAGGATATTTTAACGCCTTCCTCTTAACATTATATAGATTATCTAGGCAAAAATATCAACAAAGAAACATTGGATTTAAACTGGACTTTAAACCAAATGGACCCAACAGACATTTACATAACATTTTATTCAACAGTTGAAGAATATATATTCTTCTCATCATCACATGGAACATTCTCATTCTTATTATGTTAGGCCACAAAACAAGTCTCAACAGTTTTTTTTTGAAAATCTAAATTATATGAAGCATCTTCTCAGACCACAATGGAATAAAATGAGAAATCAATACCAAGAGGAACTTTAGAAGCTACATAAATATATGGAAATTAAACAACATGCTTGTAAACAAACATTGGGTCAATGAAGAAATTAAGGTGGAAATCAAAAAAATTTCTTGAAACAAATGAAAGTGGAAATATAACATACCAGAACCTACAAAATATAGTAAAAGTAGTACAAAGAGGGAAGTTCATAGCAATAAAGACCTACATCAAAAAGAGTAGAATGATTTCAAATAAACAAGGAACTACAAAAGCAAGAACAAATCAAACCCAAAATTAATAGAAGGAAAGAAATAATAAAGATCAGAGCAAAACTAAATGAAATAGAGTTTTTAAAAAATACAAAAAATCAAAAAATGAAAAGTTGATTTTTAAAAAGATAAACAAAATCAACAAATCACTAGCTGGACTAACCAATGCAAAAAGAAAGAAGATCCAAAGATAAAATCAGAAACAAAAAAAGAGACATGACAACTGATACCATGGAAATACAAAAGATCATCACAGACTATTACAAACAGCTATGTGCTTACAAACTGGAAAATTTAGAGGAAATGGATAAATTCCTGGACACATACAGTCTACCAAGATTGAATCAGGAATAAATAGAAACCCTGCGCAGACCAATAACAAGCAACTAGATTAAATCAATAATAAAAGGTCTCCCAGTGAAGAAAAGCTCAGGTCCAGATGGCTTCACTGACATATTCTACCAAACATATAAAAAATTAATAGCAATTTTCCTCAAACCATTCCCAAAAATTGAAGAGGAGAAAATTCTCCCTAACTTGTTCTATTAATACAAGGCCAATACTACCCTGATACCAAAAGCAAAAACAAAACAAAAAGAAGAAAACTACAGGCCAATATCCCTGATGAACATAGATTCAAAAATTCTTAACAAAATACCAATAAAATAAATCCAACAGCACATAAAAAATATAACATGATCAGGTAGGATTTATCCCAGGGATGCAAGGATGGTTCAATATATGCAAATCAATAAATGTGATACAACATATCAACAGAATAAAGGACAAAAATCACATGATCATCTCAATAGATGCAGAAAAAGTATTTGATAAAACTCAGCATCCCTTCATGATAAAACTTTCAATGAACTAGGCATCGAAGGAACATACTTCAACATAATAAGGGCCATATATGACAAATCCACTGCTAACATGTTGAATGAGGAAAAGCTGAAAGCATTTCTTCCAAAAACTGGACAAGACAAAGATGTTCACTTTCACCACTCCTATTCAACTTACTATTGGAAGTCCTATCCAGAGCAATTAGGCAAGAGAAAGAAATAAAAGGCATCTAAATTGGAAAAGTGCAAATCGAATTGTCCTTCTTTGCAGACAACAACATCTTACATCCAAAAACACCTAAAGACTCTTATATCTGATAAATAAATTCAGTAAAGTTGCAGTATACAAAATCATTGTACAACAATCAGTATCATTTTTATACACCAGGAACGTACTAGCTGAGGAAGAAATCAAGCAGGCAATCTCATTTACAATAGCCCCAAGAAAACTAAAATACCTAGGAATAAATGAGATGACAGAAGGCAGTAAGGCAGAAAGGGTGCTCCCTTCAATCTCAGGCCCTTTTATAAGGGTTCTAATTCTACTTAATTACCTCCCCAACACTACATCTCTTAATACGGTTGCATTGGGGGTTAAGTTTTAACATGAATTTTAGGGGACACAATCATTCCAACCAGAGCAGTAGGGTTTCCTGGAAAACAGAACCTTAAACTCTTAGATTTGCATGCAGGAAATCTATTGGGGCGTGCTCTCAAGAACAACTCTGAGGAGTAAGTAAGGAGGAGTAAGTAAGTAAAGGCCACAGTGTTGTGCACAGCAGGGAGAATCTGAACTGCAATTCAATTGCACCAGACCTTCAGCCAATCCCAAAGGGAGCTCTAGAGCTGGGATGGCCTTTCACAGTTGTCCCAGCTGTGGAAAAAGAGCCAGGCATTTGACTCCCACAAGGATTAGTCATTGGATACAGGCTGTCCCCAGAGGGGGTGATGTACCCTTGGGTTAGACATCTTCCTTTGGTCCAGAACAGTTTCTGAAGAGAGCCTCAGCTGTGAGCCCTCAGCAGCCAACATTCCAGGCAGCTAGGAAAATAAGTACCTTAGCCAGGAAGGGGGATTTGGGGCCATAAATATTAATAGCTTCCACTACAGTAATATACATCCATTATTTCATTGATTCTCACAACAAACCTATAAGAAATATATAGTTATTATAAAATGACAGATGCAGAAAATGAAGGTAACAGTGGTTAAACAACTTGCCCAGCAACATTGTACCTTGCTAGCAATAAAACCTGTACTGTTTACCACTCATTGTGCCAAGGTTGAATTAATGAATTCCTACATTGTTTTAATCAAACTTACTAAAGAGGAAAAAAATTTTTTTCATACCCAGAAAGTTAAATTTACCTAGAAAAAACATTGAGGTATTATACTTGCAGGCTAAAACTATTTACATATTCTATACCTTGAATGTCTTGTACCTTGTGTTTTAAAATCATTTTATATCCATGGAAGAGTTTTCCCATCAGCAGATGTTTTAATAAGCAACTAAGAGTACATTTATTATACATTAAGTCAAGGCTTTTATTAAACATCCAGTATCATCAGAGCCCTATTGTTCTGAGCACTAAAGGATGGGATCTAA
The DNA here is from genome assembly GCA_963574885.1 of Lepilemur ruficaudatus. Classification (NCBI taxonomy): domain Eukaryota; kingdom Metazoa; phylum Chordata; class Mammalia; order Primates; family Lepilemuridae; genus Lepilemur; species Lepilemur ruficaudatus. The sequence continues at coordinate 27,681 of CAUYRT010016282.1, read as the reverse complement.
GCATGGGAATTACCACCAAAACCAAACCAAATCAAACAATAAACTCTTGCCTCTTCAGGCTGTTTATTCTCCTCAGCCAAGGAAGCAATAAAACTGAAATTGCAGCAGTTCTCATAGCATGTGATTCCTACTGAAAGATGAGATTTGTTAAAAAAAAAAAAAGTAACTTAACTTAAATTTCACTATTATAGGTATTCTAATAAATGTTAGTTATTCTAAAACAATGCAGGAAATTAAATTACTTGCTCTCATTTGAATTATAACTAGTCACCATATTTTACAGTCTACAAGTATCATAACCCTATTATTTTCTAATAGATTTATTAAGGTATAATTTATATGCAGTAAACTATAAATGTTTGAAGAATACAATTTGGTAAGTTTTCATATATGTATACACTTGTGAAACTATCATAAAAAACAAGGTAATGACATATTCATCATCCACAAGTTTCTTCTTGTTGCCTTACAATCCCTTCTTCCTACCCTTCCACACTTGTATCTCATGCTAGGGAACCTTTTTTTGAAATTTATCCATGTTGGTTTCTTTTTTAAGGATATACACCATTTGTTTGTCCATTTATTTGTTGGTAGACATTTATGTTGTTTCCAGTAAGAAACTATTACAAATAACACTGCTGTGAACAACTTGTTCAAGTCTTCATTGGGCATATGCTTTCAGTTTTCTTGGGTAAATGTCTTGGTGCAGAATGATGGGCAGTTGTACATCATAAATAGTATAAATTTAACTATTTAACAAATTGATCAACTTTTTCTGAAGCAACTATACCATTTTATAGTCTCACTAGTAGTAATGGTAGGTTCTTTAGCATTTTCTTCCATCCTATTGAGACTGGCAAGCAGAACTGGAGATACCACCATGGAGAGATTGTTATTTCTCCACCAAGCTTTCAGCCCCGTGACCAGACTGCCCCAAGCCAGTATGGCTTGTCTGTGTGATTCCCCACTCAGCGCTGCCTCCTCCGGGGCAACCCCCTTCACACCTCAATACTCTCACCCACAAGTTCTGTATCTTCTAAACATTTTTGCAAACAAGAAAAATGTCTCTTATGGAAAAGTGTGTTTTAGTGGCCCTTTAGAACTCTAACCACTAGTATTCTCTCTCCAAGCTCTGCTTGGTTTTCACTGTTTTTGGTAGCCCGTCCTCCTGGGACATGGTTCAGTGTTTCAGATGTCTCCTGGCTGTCTCAGAGACAGAATTCTATGCCATCCTCCTTGTGGTTTTTTTGAGTAAGTTCTGAGTGGAGAGGGGAAAACACCAATTTTACTTCTCCATGCTCGAAATGGGTGTCCATTCTTCCTTTCACAATCCAAGTAACCAGAGATCAAGTTCCAGTTATTTAAGACCACGTGATATACAACTTTCTATGAAAATTCTTCCTCCCTGGTATTTCTAGGAAATTCAGGGGAGTACTTTGTGTTCCACAAATCTCTTCTCTTTAACGCATGTCATCTGAGGTAATTGTCTCACTTTAAATTGCTTCTCCCCTTCCCGTAGCTTACCTCTTGCCAACTCATAACTAACCTCTCCAGGTTACTGCCACTTTCCATGGATATCTTTTTTAATTCCCAAACACCTACTGAGATCAAGTTATAATTTCAGCAAGATATTATAGAAAGCCTGGGGATAACAGACAGTAACACAGAGAACTAACAACTTCCAATAAAAGTGGGTAGGCCTCAGTGCCCACAAGGTCAACCCCAGCCTGACTTTCTGGTGATTTCCTGCAAAGCACTAGCAGGCCCAGGTCAACCCCCACAAATGAACTAGGACTCTTCACCCAAAGTAGTTCCAGCCCAAATTCCCTTCAGCCCCACAGGAGAGAGAATCTTTCCTTCCTCCATTTCAAGGCTTGCCTTTTTTTTTGTCTCTCAGGATTATTGATAGAGGGACCATCCATTTCATTCAGGGGAAACTCTATTCCTACCAATAAGGATGGGATCTGAGCCCATGTACCCAGTACAAGAATATCACAACAGTCCAGGATTATGTGATCTCAGATGAGATCAAGACAGGTTAGATAGTGTTTAACTAAATTAATCCTAGCTCAAGTTCAAGTCACAGTCAGTCTTTCAAATCAGCATAGCCTTCCTACTCTAGTCTAGTTTCCTGATCTCTGATAAATGAATTCTTAGTTAGGTAAGAACACACACAGGCACACACACATGTATCTCCCAAGTGAAAACAGTTTTTAAGCCTACGGCAGTCAAATTCCAGGTTTGGGTTTGGACTGGAAGAAAATTATCTAATTCTTTAATGGCAGAATTCCCCTAATATATACAAGTGTACATTCCTAAACTATACCCTTAAAATCTCAGTCTAAAATATCTTCATTTGAATTAATTCACTAATTCAGAGCCTTCCAAACTAAAATTAGGTCATACATGACTAAAAATCATTATGAAAATGTTTCCTCTTAGAAAAAAGAAATAATATACCCCATTCCATTCTCTTCTCAAAAAGGTAGAGATTGTTTACAACTCCCAGAATGACAGTTTTCAACAATTTAAAGAAATTAAATCCCTTCTCCACTGAATATGCATCCTTAAAATGTGTATAACAGTTCTAGGAATAAACACCTTGGATTTTTATATCTTTCTCCAAACCAATGGGTATTTGTCTTTGCTTACAAGGCAAAATATTTAATAAGACATGATACCTAAAACTGAATATAACCTGTCAGGGGGCTCTGGTCCATACCAAACCCAGTGTATTTATTTAAGACATAAAGCAACTAGTTTTAATGGAGGTAACAATGTGTTCAGGGGAACAGAGTAAAAATCTGATGGGACATTGAGAAAAACTTCCTTTCCTTGAACACTCTACCCTGTTAATGCAGTGCAGGGTATCCTTGGCATTTTGGGTAACCACCTCAATCACCATCTAACTGTAAAGAGTTTGGGCAGTTGCACAGAGATTTTCTTTCACATGAATTATCATCAAAGTCTCCCTCGTACCTCTAATTTTTTAACTTGAGTGCACGACTTGATATTTAGCCCTACTACATTTTATCTTTCTTAGTTTTGCTCATTACTCATCAATCAAAAACATTTTGAACTGTAACTGTCTTCTAAAAGAGTAGCTATTTCTCATCAGCATTTATTACTCACAAATATGATTAACTCGCCTTCTACCTCATCCACTGTTGATAACATTTTTGAATAAAACAGTCACAGATGGGATCCTACAGCATGCTTTACTAAAAACCTTAGTTCATGTTGATCTCAACCAGTTATTTAACACTCTAAACCAGGGAGGGACTGGGGAACTGCAGCCGGCAGGCAAAATTTGACCTGCCATTTGTTTTTATAAGGAAAGTTTATTGGAACCCCAGAAACACTCATTCATTTATATATATCTAAGGCTGTTTTCATGCTATGATGGTAGAATTGAGTAGTTGCATCAGTGACCATGGGCCACAAAACCTAAACTATTTGCTGTCTGGTAGTTTATAGTATAAGTTTACTGACTGTTGCTCTAAGTGACAGATGTGTCAACCAGATCTAAATACCACCTAATGATACTATCATTCCCTTTTTAGTCCTATGAACAAATTTCAAATGCCACCCTGCTGAAATGAAAATAACTGTATCTACAGCATTCTCTTGATCTATAAAATCTTATAACACATCCAAAAAGGAAATGAAATTAGTTTTGCTTGAATTTTCTTAGTGTACTCCCCCAGGCACCTAGTGATTATTGTTTCCTGTCTTCAACGGGCAATTTTCCTGTAATAACTAGTTGTAAAATGTGGCAAGGAATCCGCAATCCACAGTTTTCAAATTTCTTTTGCCCACTTTTTTGGAAGTTGAGTCTACCCTACTTTTCTGGATTATCTACTATTCTCCATGACATGCAGGGGTTCCACAACCAAATGGGGAAGTAGTTTTATTTAGTGTTTATAATACCAGGGCTAAATAACTACTATGGTATTTCTATATTTAATATCAAGGTACATGTAATATTAGTGTTTTAAATTTTAAGGTGATTTATTTAATATTATGAACTTTGAACAATCAACCAAATAGTGCATTTTATTGCAAATAGAAATTTTCTAAATGTTATATGACAAAAGGACAATTGGTAAATTTCTAAACTTTGTACATTAAACATGCACTATCATTAGATATATATATATATATATATATATATATAATTAGCTGCTCTTGTCTCTCACGGTTCCCTCTACTCACCCACCTCTAAATCAGGAAGCTGTTGGAATCTTCGCCACTACCTGTAGGTCTGAATGAGTTTCAGAAACTTTGAACTGAGTTGACTCACTAAATAGAGTTGTCAGGACCACTGCCTCCCAGAGGTAACTCTGTGTTGCAAAGTGGGGCTACGTTACCACAATTACTATTCAACAACTTTCCACAAACCCATGAGACCTGACCTTGGCTCAGTCCTACATTTTTCCCAACAGAAATATTCACCCATTTCATAGATTTCTCTTACCAGTTCCATGCTTACCCCTCCTTCTATTTTTGGAATCAAGGACTAAGCTGGGGGTTTTGTTGGGGCTGAGAGAAGGAGCATATGAGAGTGGGCCAGGGAGGGAAAAGCAGAGGAAGGCTGGACAAAGAAGTCAAAGAGTAAAGGAAGATGCTGCCCAATGATCTGTTCTGAAAAATGGGATTGCACCAAAGTTCTTTTATTTGGGTACATACTTAAAAATAACAAAAGTACATAGGATAACTAAAGTACATAGGAACTTTATTTAGGTATTTTAAAATAGCTAGTTATACGGGAACTTTAAAAAAGTGTTGAAGTAGCTGAAGATATTGTCCTTCTGGTCTTCCTTCTTCATTCTACTTCCTCTTGTCACACGTTCCTCTCTCAACTGGACGAATACAGGGAAATGAATCCATCTGCTTCTGCCACTCTGCCCCAGGAAGACACGTCTCAGCTTTGAACCCTCCCATGGCTCCCTGTGGCCCACAGGGGCAACTCCAAACTCCTAACACATGTTCTCCGTGTTACCTTCTGCCACTCCTCCTCATGGGCCCAACCCCCTGACCATGACAACCCACACATCCTTGAGTACAGGGTGCTTCTATGTCTTTGTATTTATTTCTGCTTTCACCCACTTTTCTATCAGAATAACTTCTATTGATCCTTCAAAAAAAATGACGATTTTAACTCCTTTGTGAAGCATTTCCTAAACTGCTCTTTGAGGCTCCATTAAACGTTCCTATTCTCTTCTCCAGTGATCCTCTGTATGAGACTCTTTAATGAACTTTTCATGCCATATCATAGTTGCTCGTGTCCATATGTTTTATTCCCAGAAACTGAACTCCTTAAGGAAAGGGCCATTCTTTATTCAGCTGCGTGTGGCTCACTACTGTCGTGGTCCTCCCGCTTGGCCAGGGCTGAGTAGTACTTAATGAACAGTACATGGATGAGTGAACTCATTCTAAACAGCCTTGGTCTTTCTTACAACCACGATATCGGTCTTAAACTCCAGTTGTGTTTTAATCATATTTATTTGACCCTTTCCTTAGTTGGATGCAGTCAGATCGTCTGTAATTTCTACACCTGCAATTTGCAGCTTCTTTAATTTCATAATTTGAAATCCATTTTAAATGGATCTTTTCTTCTAATTTACCTCAAGTCAAATAAATGGTAAATGAAGCCAAAAGACGGCTCTGCTTGCATGCACATCCATCAATGCCTCCCTTCCTGCCAGGCTATTTCTGCTCCACAGCCATTCCCCTGCACACATGACTGAATCCGCCCCAAGGGTCCCTTCTTGATTAGCCATGTGCCCATCATTACATCTGTGACTGTCACTGCCAACTCTCCCATCCACTGTCCCATTTGCTCTTCCTTGTGTTCCTTTGTCTGCCTCCCAAGACTATTCTCTCAGCATTACGTGGCAACATGAGAGGGAATTGGAAATCAGAAACCCTAGAGCGCAGCTCCAGCCCCAACAGTAACCAATTGAGCAACTTAGAGTGACAGATAGACCCGTGACTGCTGCTGAAGCAGCTAAAGACATGATAGTACACGCTTCCTTTGTGGTCTGATTTAATTGTCAAAACACCCTACAAGGTATGCACTAAAATATCCATGTAAAAGATAAAGAAACTGAAACTCAAGTGAATTTCCCACAGTCACATGGCACGTCAGCTGTGAACCCCAGCAAAGCGGCATGGAATAAATCATGCAGACTAAGGTTCAAATCCTAACTCTATCACTTATTAGCTGGCTCATCTCCAGCAAATTAATCATCTTGAGAAACAGTTTAATATTTGTGAAAATGTGGATAATACTACCAACCCTGCAGCACTGTGTATGATAGAAAATTGAGAGCATATGTCCAGCAGACAGCATGGTGACTGGCACATAGTAAGTGCTCAATAAATGGTAACTCTTAACATAAAGCAGAGATAGCAGGCATCAAACTTGGTTTCCTATGCTCCCAGGACAATGACTTCTTAAGCAAATTAATTTCTTCATTAAGTGAGGAGTTGAACAACGTGGCTCCAAGAACTGCAGAGATCTGGCTTCTCCTCCTATCTTAACCACTTCCCAAAATAGGCTTGTCACTTAACCTCTACACCTCAGTTTATTCTTCTATAAAATGAAGTGAGGGAAACCTTCCTTTCCTTAAACCTTTGGGAGTTTTTGAGGATCTGATTAAGTTAAATGGAATATTTTGAGAGATGCTGTATATAAAGGAATCCGTCTGCAGGGCTAACCGATTAGGACTCACCACCTCACCACCACCACCACCTCAAGAAAATTGTTTTTTAAATTCCAGTGTTCGAGGTACTAGACAACAACAGATCAGTGCGAGAAGACAGTTTACTGCTTGGCGAGGCACTCAGATAACACCATGTAATTTATATTTGGTTTCCAATTCATGAAGCCAGCCCTCACACAGCATCTGTTCCTATGTTCTGAAAATTAGTGGGTTCTTTTCCTTGCCTAAAGAGTAGATTTCAATTAAGGAATGAAAAAACTGTCCCAGCAACAAAAAAATTAACTGCAGCATGCTGAAAAATGAGGTCCAACATAAATTGTGTGTAGCCATAGCTGACTGCAGGGTGCATATGCTTCGATAGAATTCTGTGCTTCTGAGCAACCTCACACCCCAGGAATATTACGGGATAGTTCAGTGATTGTACTTCTTATTGGATGTGATTGGTGTTATCATTACAGAATCCACTGCAGAAGATTTGCTCTGAGAGTGGTGAGGGGTTGGGAGCTAAGGCATACAGAAGGTCCCACGTAGCCTTTGTCCATGCTAGGCCTAGACATAAGTAAAGCTGACTTGATACACAGGGTCACATTTCTACATAACTCTAGCAACTTCCTATAGTCAGGGGAGCCACAACTACTTTATAAAGAAGTCCTGGAACTATTGCTTCTAAACAAACACTGGAAATAGACTTAGGACCCTATGGGCTGCATGGGAATTAGTACAATGATCCAGTTATGACTTTGGCTATTTACCCCTACAGAAATAGGGAAATGTGGTATAAAACAGTAAAAAAAAAAAAATTAAATTCAGAGACACATCTACATTTAAGGCCACCCTCTAGCTCTGCCTTGGTGGGGTCCCCCTCCCTAGCAAGCCCAACTCTTTTACCTAGTATTCAGAGCCCATCCCCTCCCACCAACTTGCCAGCATCGGTGATCCTTTCTCTCCCATAGATCAATCCTACTGGTTTTATTGTTCCTCCCTCTTCATCTATAACATTCTCAGCTCTTATTGACACCTTGAGCCAGTCTCCCATTTCCTTCCTTTAAGGGCCATTAATCCTCACGGACACCTGGTTCTCTGCTGGTTCTATCTCCTCCTCATACATTCACTGAAACCTCCTGTGCTACCATTTCTATTTCTAATATTCGACTGAAAGTGCTCTCCCAAAATGCCAACAATGACCTCCTAAAGGTTAGCTTCTACTCTGTCTTCTTAGCCCTCTAACTACTGAAATTTGCCATTATTGCCCACACCAACCTTCTGGGAATATTTCTCCTCTGCTTTGGGACACTGATTTCTGTGGATTTTCTATTACCTCTCCATTCATATTTTATTCTTCTATATGTCTTTCCAGCCTTTAACTGTTAGTATTCACCAGGATTCTATCCTCAGTCCTCTTCTTCTATTATCCATCATGGACCATGATGATGAATGTGGTTACAACTTGGTTGCAACAATTAAGATTATTGTGCAAGCCTGGCATTTACTAAGTATTCAATCAATAGCAGGAGTTATAAAAAATCTTTTCAACTTCATTTCCCACCACGCAAGGTCATAAAACTTATGTTCCAATACACAGGTTTTATGCTTTCATACAACAACTTGGTATTTCCTCAAACATTATCTCCATCGTGCAACGTCTTGTTCCCTCCCCCAAGGAGGACTTCACACAGCCTTCAAAGACACATTAAAATATTATCTCTTTTTTCTTAAATTTTTTTCAATGTCCCATCAGAATTTTACTCTGGCCCCCCAGAACATATTGTTACCTCCATTAAAACTAATTGCTTTATGTCTAAAATAATAACGTAGGCTGTCTAAAAACTAGGGCCCCATGTGACTCACTCATCATCTGAAGTACGTTCAAAGGACAGCCCAGCAACCAAACTATTTAAAGTACAATTCCAATCTATATTTACATCTCTCCATTTATAACCCATTTTATAACCCACAATAACACTTCTAAAAAAGTTCTTTTGCTCTTTCTCAATTCTTTCTCATATCTTCAACTACTCTAAAAGAATCCACATGCTAAACCTTCCTACATTCTCCTATTTATGCAGTACCCAGGGCATTTCTTGCACTACCTTTTTTAGATTGTATTAGTCTCTTATATATCTGGTTTTGCTCCTCTTCAGCCACTCCTGATTTTGCATCTTCCAAAACTTGGAACTTCCCTGGAAAAGACAGAACTCTTTTTGGATGGCACAGGATGTGAATAATGCAAATGAAGGGCTGGGAGAAAATGAGTAACACTCATGTATGAAGAAATTACAACCATCACAATTTTAATTGTATAAGCTTTCTTCCCTTTTAGTGTAAAATGGTACTTAAACAGATATTCTGCATCGTTTGCTTCCTGGAACACCAAAGCACCCATAATCCATGCAGTTATTTATACAACACATAGTATACATCGATAGAAACTGAGATATCAGAAGGAGGAGGAGAAGGAGGAAGGGCAGGCGGGAATAACAAGGGTACTGCTCTCGGAGAGCTTATGATAAAGGATTGAGATCAATATGCCTAGCACATTAGAGATGCTCAAGTTATTTGCTGAATTGATTGCAATCCCCACCCCCAGCTACTCATTTATATACAGAAAATATTCTATATTCTGCAATAAACTGGCACACAGGAACTTTCAATAGTTGTCCTCAACCTAGGTGTTTTAGTTGTTTGTGAGAGTTCTAAAAAGTAATATATAATAACAGTTAAATTAGGTAAGATTTTTATAATTTTCAAAATAAAGCGGCTATTTTTGTAACAAGATCACTTTTACATATTTACTTGTAATATATATATGTTCTTAGCTGAAAGAGAAAGGAATGGAATTAAAATTAGTGTGCTGCAAATTGCTCATAAAGCTGAGTACATCCAGAGTGTGCCTTGCATGTGACATCTATTTCCATGTGTTCACGGTGGAAAAAGAAGTAAGAACAGATATTCTAATAAACGTTCCACGTTGACTAGTTCTCATAACAAGCTAGCAATAAAGCCATCTCTGAGTGACTGAGATACTCTCTGGCATTTTCATCCTTTGTGTTCATGTTTTTCCCTGCCTTTTCCCCTTCCCTGATATCATTTTTAGTCCTTTCACAAACCCCATTTTTTTCATAAATTTCATTTCTATCCAAATCCCTCATTCCTATTTTGAACTCCTTTGTTATTTTAAATTTTTCTCCTCCATCGTTTGATGTCACTCTCTTTTTGGCGTGCTTTCTCAGCTTCCTGCCCACCCTACCCTTCCGCTCCTGCTGTGGGAGTGGAGGCAGCTCGTCTAGCAGCTGAGGCTAAGGAAGCTGAGCTAGAAGGGACAGAGTGAAATGGAGCTGATTAGCTGTGTCAATAGCCATTCAGGAGAGCTCCTGAGCTTTAGCTTGCAAACACAAGGACGTTATTCCGGGAGGTGACATGGAAGACATTTAACCCAAGGGGAGATTAAGAACACACTGACTAAATTGGTCAAGGTCCCACCAGATCTCATTTTCCTGGGAAAGACACTTCTGGATGTTAAGAATTAAAACCCATGGTTCTCTTTATGCAATTCTCAGTTTCTCCTGTATAATAATGAAACTGCCCTCTTCACCCTATTTTTTCAAAAACTCTTCTTTTTCCATTGTTTAAAAATCTCCTGAAACCACATCTCCTTAAGAAATTCTCCCACAACTTTGAAGCAATAGAGGCCATTTGTCCTAACATTCAGCGTTGATATATCATTCGCCATTTTAAATATGCATATACCTTGCCTTTACATATAAAGTAATTATGTGAGTAAAAATTAAATTGCTTATAACAAACCACAAGTGACTGGGCAAAGCAAGTTATCTGATTGACTTAAATTTTACATCTCAACTTCTTTTTTTAATAAGTTTTCAAAATCCATTTTATCTCACTAAAACCTTTCTTCAGTCTCATAGATACTATTAGTCTCTTAAACACCCCATTTTCCTGACCTCGCCTCCTTCCCTACCTCAGCATAGCCACTTGGGCTACTTACTCTTTTTCTAACAAAATCAGTAGAGTCCTTATATACAAATCAACCCTAACCTCCTCAACCCTAATCTTAACTAGTAATCCCTCTTGTCTACTCTCACACCCAAACTACTGAGCACTGCTGTTAAGCTCTGATTACATGATAGTGAATTCATAGTCATGGGCATAATCATATGCATATTTTTGATAATGAATTCATAGTGGCTTAAATATCACTTGGCTTTTCAGCACCACTTGTTCTTTTCATACATGTCAGTACCAATTTCCAATCCCCTAAGCAGCTATTTCAGATCCTCATCTTTCTGCTAAAGAACCAATCAACTCACTTCACAGTGAATGACCCTGATTCATTCTTCGTCTAGGGAATTTGCAGGAAAAAATATCCTTAGCTTCTCACCTCTCTGCATAGAAATTGATCTGCATTCATTCTCGTTCCCTCCTCACAGTCTCAGAGAAAGAACCATGTTTTCAAAGCTCTACAGCTTCATTCACTAACATTTTCTTACCACCCGTTTTGCCCTTAGTCTATACACATTCCACAATTCTTCAAAAAATAAATATTGGGCCCATGAGTTGATCCAGTCATTAATCCAACATTTGCCCTCACCCTTTTGCTTTTTTACCCCAACCTTTCCAGTCAACTTTCTTGAAAAAACTAGCCTACTATTTCCTTGAAAAACAGGCTATACTGACTACTCTCCTTCAGTTTCTAGCTCCTTACCATAAAGCTTCATGCTTAAAACACTTCACTAAAACTGAGATGAAAGTGGCCAATATTTACTTTCATCTAGTAATACACATAGTTAAAAACTCAAATAGTGTTATGAGACTTTTTACACACACACACACACACACACACACATATATATACATGCGTGTCTCCTGTACCCTTCATCTTCCACAGGGGCAACCACCTTCAAATTTTACTTCTGGAATTTACTTAAAAAATGTAAGTGAAAAATATGCATATGCTGCTATCAATCATCAATTTCAGGCAGTATTTGTTAAATTGCTATTATGAGAATTTACACTTTTCTCCATACCCCATCTTGTTACACAGTTGCATCACAAATTTTGGTTATTTTCATTTCAGTGTTTATATTACTATGGGTATGCAAGCTGTTATCTAAAATTGAGCCAAGTAACAAACTAAAACCAAATTTCCTTTCTTAGACAACTTTTAATTTTTTCTTGGATTTAGAAAATTCCTAATATTTTTATTTGCTTGATTTCCCCATACCACAAGCTATATCTTTTCACACCTCTACCATCTCTGTAAAAAGCCTCCTCATACAAATTTCCTCATTATAAAACTACTTTTATCACAAGTTCCTATTTTTTCTGAGACTTTTCTCTGAGAGCTCTCAGCCCTCATCCTCCAATAAATTTTGGGGGCCGGGGACAGAATGCTATGGTTTGAATGTGTTCCCTAAAAAGCATGTGTTGGAAACTCAATTCTCAATGCAACAGTATTGACAAGTGGGACTTTTAAGAGGTGATTACATCAGGAGAGTTCTGCTCTCATAAATGGATTAATGCCATTATGGTTAGATTGGATATATTATAAGAAAAAATGAGTTCATACCACTTTTGCCTGTCTCTTGCCCTCTTTTGCCCTTCCATCACAGGATGACATAACAAGAAGGCCCTTGCTAGATGCCAGTCTTATGATCTTGGACTTTTCGGCCTCCATAACTATAAGCCAATAAATTTCTGTTCATTATAAATTACCCAGTCTGTGGTACTCTGTTATAGAAAAACAAAACTAACTAAAACATATGCAGAGAGCTTTTATTTTTTATATGTCTGTCAATTCCCTGGAAAACCCATTCTCAAGATTTGTTGTTATTTGATTTGATTCAGATGTCAATCAGTGTCAACAGCTTTTTCCATGAGGCTGTTATCCAAGACAATCAGCAGAGTTGTTTAACCTCAAAGCTTTCTAAGGCAGTTATACCAGTTGGAGTAAACAAGAGCCTCATCAAAAATCCTAAAAGAAAAAGCTGAGGAATGAGATGTACTAGCTTTGAACACCTTTAGAAGGCTCCACTGTATTACTGAAAATTGAGAAGGCTATAGATAATTCCCAGTATTCTGCATATGCACTGGAAAGACCTGAGAAGGTCCTAAGTTGACCTTAAGGCAATGCAAAAGCAGGAAAAAGAAAGCAAATGCAGAGATTGCTGAGTATTGAAGTCAGTTTACAACACCCACACAAACTCCTTTGCAAAGGCAGGGTATCTTATTGGTTCAAAGTATTTAAGGAAATCACCATCCAATCATTAGCTGATCATAGAATTAGCTCAAGAAAGTCATTAAATAAACAACAACAAACAACAATAACAAAGAGAATAGAGGAAAAAATCTGATTCCCTAGGTTACCAAATTATATTATTTTAAATGTCCAATTTTCAACAAAAATTTATGAAACATGTGCACAACCAAGAAAGTATGGCACACACAAGGAAAAATAAGCATCAGTAGAAACTGCCCTTTAGGATTTGCAGATGATTTACCTACTAGACAAAGACTCTAAATCAGTTATCTTAAATGTCCAAAGCAAATCACATCTAAAAGCACTAAAGGACAGTACAAGAACAATACCCCAGTAAAGACCCAGAAATTATTTTTAAAAAATAGAAATTCTGGAGTAGAAAGTACAATAAATTCATTAAAGGGGTTCAACAGCAGATTTGAGCCATAAGAAAGATTGGCAAACATGAATTGAGGTTGTCCAGATTTCAGAATAAAAATAAATAAGAATAAAAAATTAAAAGATCATCAGAGACCTTTGGAACACCATTAATCATATGTGATATGCATGATGGGAGTCCCAGAGGGACAATAAAAAAAAAAGAAAATTTAAGAAATTTGATGGACATTAGTCTACACATCCAAGAAGCTCAACAAACTCCAAATAGAATAAATCTAGAGATGCAATCCTAAAAAGATTATAATCAAACCGTAAAAAGCTAAAGACAAAAGAGAATCTTGAAAGTAGCAAGAGGGCAGCAATTTATCACATACAAGTTATCCCCGATAAGATTAACACCTGCTTTTTCTACTAGTTATGGAGGCCAGAAGGCAGGGGGGTGACATATTTAAAATGATGAAATAAAAAGACTTTCAACCAAGAATTTGTAGCCAGCAAAACCATCCTTCAAAAATGAAAGAGAAATTGGTACATTTTCAGATAAACAAAACTAAGAATTCATCACAAGCAAATCAGCCTTACCAGAAATACTGAAGTTTCTTTAAATGGAAATGAAAGGACACTAGACAATAACTTGAACCCACATGAAGAAATAAATATTATTTCTAGTAAATACTACTGCTAAAGGTAACTACATAAGTAGATATGAATGACAAGAAAAATACTTTTTGCCTATAAGGCTTTTCTTTCTCCTATCTGATTTAAAATCAGCTGCAAAAAGTGATAATTATAAATCTGTGTTGATGGGTGATATGATTTGGATGTTTGGTCCCTCCAAATCTCATGTCAAAATTTGATCCCCATTGTTGGAGGTGGGGCTGGTGGAGGTGTTTGGGTCATTGTGGGCAGATCTCTCATAAACAGCTTGGTGCCCTGCCAGTGATAATGAGTGAGTTCTCATTTTATTAGTTCATTCAAGAGCTGGTTGTTTAAAAGAGCTTGGTACCTCCTCTTTTTTCTCTTGCTCCTCTGTCACCATGTGACATACCTGCTCCTTCTTCACCTTCCACCTTGATTGGAAGCTCCCTTAAGTCTTCACCAGAAGCAGATGCTGATGCAATGCTTCTTGTACAGCCTACAGAATCACAAGCCAAATAAACCTCTTCTCTTTATAAATTACCCAATCTCATGTATTTGTTTATAGCTGCACAGCCACTAGTACCATAGCTATACAATGTATAAAGATGGAATTTGCATTACAGTAATGGCACAAAAGATGAAGAAGGTAACAGAGCTAAATAGAAAAATAAGTTTTTCAATATTATTGAAATGAATTTGGGAATAATCAGAAAGGGTTTGTTATAGGGTAAGATGCTAATTGTATCCCCAGGGCAATCACTAAATAAATAGATAAATAAATAAATAAATAAATGACATGTAGTAAAACATGGTTAGGGATTAAAAAATATGATCCAGCTATATGCTGTCTACAAAATATACAGTTTACATTGAAAGATACAAATAGATTTAAAGTAAGACGATGGGGAAAATATACCAAGCAAATAACGATCATTAGGAAGCTGGAATGGCTATAATACAAAAAATATTATTATAGAAAAAGATGAACACCTTATAGTGATACAAGTATCAGTCCATCAGAAAAATATTATCATTATAAACGTATATGCACTTAAAAACAGAACCTGAAAATACCTGAAGTAAAAACTGACAGAATTGAAGAATGAAATAGACAATTCAACAGTAGTATTTGGAGATTTCAGGACCTCACTTTCAATAATGAATAGAACAAATAGACAAAAAAAAAATCAGTGAGGAAATAGAGTACTTTAACAACATTATAACCAGCTAAACCCAATGGAACACTGGATGAAATGACAAATTACACATCTTTCTCAAGTTCACCTAGAATATTTTACAGAGGATAGACTATATGATTGGTGTCTAAACAAGTCTTATTAGATTTAGAAGTATTATTAATAAAATCACATGAATTATCTTCTCTGACCACAGTGGAATGAAATTGGCAATAAATAACAGAAGGAAATTTGGGGAAGGAACGAATATGTTGAAATTAAACAACACATTCCAAAATAACTAATGAGTCAAAGAAAAATTACAAGGAAAATTACAAAATGTTTTAAGATGACTGAAATAAAAACACAACAATCAATAAATTAGAGCATGAAGAAAAAGCAGTGCTTAGAGGAAAATTTATAGCTGTAAACATTTATATAAAAATGAAGAAAAATCTCAAATCAATAACCTAAGCTTTCACTTTAAGACATTGGGAAAAAAAGGGCAAACAAAACCAAAAGCAAGAAGAATGAAGGAAATAATAGTAATTAGAGTGGAAATTAATGAAACAAAGAACAGAAAAACAATAAGGAACTTCAATGAAACCAAAAGTTTTTTTTAAAAGATCAACAAAACTGTTAAACATTTACCTGGACCAACCAAGAAAAGAAGAGAAAAGGCTTCAATAACTAAAATCATAAATTAAAAAGGGGACATTACAACCAATTTTATATAAATAACAATATTATAACAGTATACTATTAATAATTGTACTCCAACAAATTGGACAACCTAGATGAAATGGATAAATTCCTAGAAATACACAACCTATCAAGACTGAATTATAAAGAAATAGAAAACCTGAACAGACCTATAACTAGCAAGAAGATTAAATTAGTAATTAAAAATATTCCAGCAGAAAGAAGACCAAGACTACATGGCTTCACTGATGAAATCTATCAAATATTTAAAGAAGAATTAACACCAACACTTCACAAGCTCTTCCCAAAAAATAGAATAGGTGAGAACACTTCTTAATTCATTCTATGAGGCCAGTGTTATCATGATAACAAAACCAGACAAAGATATTACAAAAAAGAAACTGCAAATATGCCTTCTGAATAAAGACTCAACATCCTCAATAAAACATTAGCAAGCCAAATTTAGAAACATATAAAAAGAATTGTACACCATGACTACGACCTAAGATTTATCCCAGGAAGGCAATGTTGATATCAACATCCATAAATCAATCAATGTAATATCAATAAAAAGAATATACAAAAAGCACTGCAAACATCATATTTCATGAATCAGATATCCTGGAAACAAACAGTTTTGGCCTTAAGATGAGGAATGAACAAAATATCTCCTCTTGCCACTTCTACTCAACATTGCATTGGAGTTTGTATCAAGGGAAATTAGGGAAGGAAAAGAAATAAACAATATTTAGATTGTAAAAAACAGAAGTAAAACTCTTTATTTGCATATGACCTGATTTTGTATATAGAAAATCCTGAGAAAAACACACATACACACACACAGCTTATTAGACCTAATAAACTAGTTAAGCGTGGTTGCATTAAAACTAAAAACTTTCATACATCAAAGGAAACTATCAAGAAAGTCAAAAGACCCCTACAGAATGGGAGAAAATATTTGCAAATCATGTATCTGATAAGAGACTAATATTCTCAATATATAAAGAACTCTTACAATTCAACAATAAAAAGACAAATAACCCAATTAAACAATGTGCAAAAAAACTGAATAAATCATTCTCCAAAGAAGATATACAGTGGCCAATAAGATGATGAAAATATGTTCAACGTCTTAAAACTTTAGGGCAATGCAAATCAAAATCACAATGATGTAGCACTTCACACTCACTAAGAAGACTATAATCAAGAAGATGAATAATAATAAGCATTTGTGAGGATGTGGTAAAATTGGAATTCTCATAATACATTACTAATAGGAATGTAAAATGTTACATCCACTTAAAAAGCAGTGACGGATCTTCAAAAATTAAACATAGAGTTACAACATGACCAAGCATCTCTACTCCTAGGTACATACTGAAAAGAATTAAAAACATATGTCTGCACAAAAGATTGTACCTGAATGTTCATAGTAGCATTTTTTATAATAGCCAGAAAGTGGAAATAATCCAAATGTCTATCAGTATATGGAATGAATAAATAAACCAAAAAAAGGAGAGAGATCCATATAATAAAGTATTTGGCCATAAAGAGGAATGGATTTCTGATATACGCATGGATGGACCTTGAAAACATGATAAGTAAAAGAAGCCAGAAACAACAAGCCACTTATTGTACAATTCCATTTGTGTAAAATATCCAGAATAGGCAAATACATAGAGACAGAAAGTTGGTTAGTGGTTACCAGGAGTTGGAGGAGGAGGAAAAATGGAAGGTGACTACTATTGTACACAGAGTTTCTTTTAGAGCTGTTAAAAATGTTCTAAAATTGGACATTAGTGATGATTGCACAACTCTGTGAATACACTAAAAACCACTGACTTGTATACTTTCAAATGGTGAATTTTATCATATAATGAATTATATCTCAATTTTTAAAATGATTTTCTTTTATTCCTCATGATATAAATTTTCACAATTCTGTGATACAATGAGAGTCTTTTTTCATCCATATTTGCCAGAAGAAATTTTACTCACCACTCATGTTACTTCCATGAGGAGAGAATTCCTTCAATGTAAATCTTGGATTCACTTGGCCACTTACTCTTTCTTCCCTAGAGGAGGTAAAATGATGGTCCTAGTCCAGTTCCATTTTCCCTTGAGAGCTATCTGCCTGCAGATAACATACTTCCCAAGCACTGTCTCTCCCTTCCCTACCCTCAAATGGTATATTTCTATAATATAATGGTTTATAACCTTGCCTCGGAGTGTTCCACTTACTTTGGCAGTACAGTACTCAGCTCTGGTGTCTGTAATATTCAGTGAAGAGGCTCATTTTTTGGTGTCTTTCCATAGTTTTCTTCAATCCCCCTCATAAATGGTGGTTCAGAGTTACAAAGTCCCTCTAGGGTTTTTTTGTGGTGGGGGGGGGCTGGGTATTGTCAATACCAGAGTACTAGAGTCTAAGTTTTCAGTTTTCTGCTGTTGTGGGTGAGTTTTGAAAGCAGAAAGGAGAAATTATCATCTAAACTCCACTTAAATGGAAGTTTCCCAATAATGGTTTAACTAATCTCCCAGATTTTGCCACAAGTCCTCCCATGCATCTTCCCTCTTGCTGCTGGAGCTAATTGTCAACACATCTGATCATTTCCCTCTCCTGCTCAAAATCCCTTAAGGTACTACAAGGCATGATTTAAATTTGCATGTGAAGCTCTTCAACATGTAGTCTCTGTTCACCTAATTCTTCTTCTAGTTTAGCCTAATCCCTTCCTATCTATACTCCAGCCAGACTAATACACAGAAAACTGGAGAACTACAAATATTTTCTCAACTCACATGCCTTTGCATGCGGTTTTCTCCATAAAATACCATTATCTCTTTGTGCACACCTGGAAAACAACAATTTTACCTTCAAATCCATTTCAGACAGGATGTCTAATGTGAAGAAAGTTAATGACTCCCTCTTCTGCTTTTTCAACCCGGTACCCAAAGTCACCACACTCCATGGTAAAGATTTGCTTATGTGAAATTCTCATTCCTTTAAAATGATGTATCATTTTTATTTGACAGTCTGTAAACCCATTTATTCTTTTAAATATTTACTGAGCAACAACTCTGTTCCAGATATTAAATAGAAAGGAAAATAAAAATACCCCATGCCTGTAAAAAACAAAAAAGGCAGTATTGTTATTTACCTTCTCATGGTTTTATGCCATGCATATGCAAGTATAGTCTAAGCACCTTAGAGAAGTGAAAGTTGTCAGAATCAAAATGAAGTCACTTTTGTTAAAAAATTTAAAAAAAGAAAAGAAAAACCTGACAAGAAGCACTGGGGAAGGCTATCAAGAGAGGGTCCTCATGCATAAATGGTTGATAACAAAAACTATTACAAATGACTCAGCAAAAACCACAGCCTTGCACACAGGGCATCACAAACTTACACACACAGAAATATACTTCTGAGAGTAGGGAGGAGCCAGCCTCCCTACTAGACTAGAAACAGCCTGCTCATGCAGTTCTTAAGAAGATCCAAAGTTGCAAGTAGATGTTCACCTACCAGTGGACCCTCTTAGAGAGACCATTGTGAATCACCAACGAAGCAACTAGAGACACACAGAGTGAAGGACAGAGAGACAGGGTGATCTGCTCCACAGGATCAGAAGGTACCTGGGGAAAGCACCCACATATGGGGAATGGTCAGAGGACAGAAGCCCTGAGCTCCACACTCTCCCTGCAGACATTGCAGCTTGAGCTGCAGGCTCAGGCCGCCGCCTGCACCCTCCCCCGCCACCACCACCATGGCAGGCCTGCAAACTGATCAAGGAGCTGCTCGGAGACTATGCGGTAGCATCACACCAGAGAGCAGATACAATGGGGATCTGCTGGCTTCCAATCTCAGGTCACTGCAACTGACACCGTTCTAACCACCATTCTAATCCCCATTAAAAAGTGGGCAAAAGACATGAACTGGGTTTTTTCAAAAGAAGATAGACAAATGACCAAAAAAAAAATTATGAAAAAATGCTCAACATCACTAATCATCAGAGAAATACAAATTAAAATCACAATGAGATATCACTTTACCTCTATCAGAATGGTTATTATTAAGAAATCAAAAAACAATAGATGTTGATATCGAGGCACCAAAAAAGGAACACTTATATACTGTTGATGGGACTGTAAATTAGTGCAACCTCTATGGAAAATAGTATGGAGATTCCTCGAAGTAGACCTACCATTCATTCTAGCACCCCCACTACTAGATATATACTTAAAGGGAAAAAAAAGTCATAATATCAAAAGGACACCTGTACACAAATGTTTATCACAACACGATTCACAATTGCAAAGATACGGAATCATCCTAAGTGCCCATCAACTGATAAGTGGATAAAGAAAATGTGGTATATATACATCATATAATACTAGTCCCCATAAAGAATAAAATAATGTCTTTTGCAGCAACTTGGACGGAACTGGAGACCATTCTCCTAAGTGAAGTATCTCAGAAATGGATAACCAAACACCACATAATCTCACTGATAAGTAGGAGCTAAATGATGGGTACACACAGTCATATAGTGGCAAAAAGGACACCAGAAAGCAGGGGGGTGGGTGAGAGACAAAAACTTACCTATCAGGCACAATGTATACTACTTTGGTGACAGGCACACTAATAGCCCCAACTTCAGCATTACCCAGTTCATCCGTGTAACAAAAACACTTGTACCCCATAATATTTTGAAATTAAAATTTTTAAAAGTACTTCTGAGAGCACATCTGCCCAGCAATTGCCTGTCCAAACTCAAACTGGCACCATCCTTGTGATTGATCCTTGTAGCCAAAGATAATTATCTCAAAATGACTATTCTCCTCATTTTTCCTTTAAAAACCTTTGTCTTTTTTTTACCTCCCTGAATACACACATAGTTTACTGTAGCACACACATTCCAATTGCAATACCCTATTCCCAAATAAATATAATTTTCTTTTAGAAACACTCTCTCTGTTACTTAGCTTGAAAGAGGCAAGAACCATGTCACATACATTATTCTAGAATCTTCAGTGCTTAACAGAGAATTTTGCACATTTTAGGCATTTGATATTGCCACAGCCTACAACTGTTTTTCTTTCTTCTGTTTTGCTCTGATCTCTACCCCTAAATGTTCTTCACAGGAAACTCAGAATAATATGTCTAAAATACAAGGCTATACAAATCATTCCTTGCTTTAAAACACTATCCTTTTGCTTTAGGACAAGGTCTGTCTTCCCCATTAGACTACAAGCTCAGCAATAAAAAGGTTTCATCTTCTTGTAAACCTGGTGGGCAGCAAAGAGCCTGCAACACAAATATCTGATAAAAGATGGATTGCTTGGATTTGAGTGTTCACTGAAATTACTGGATTGAATTTGGGATTTAACTATATATTTTACTCAAAGATATTTTAATTTCTATAGAATTGGAGCAATTAGGACATGGTTTATATTTTACGTCGCTTATTCATTTTTATACATCTTGAATATCCTGGCACATCATTCTCACTTGTTCTAGTAGAAAGGAACCATGATTTTATTTACGGTGTATAGAATCTGGCACAGCAACACGTTCAAATATACAGCTACTATTTACCAAGCTGTTATGCTTGAGTTAATTGTTTAGTTTTTAAAAAATAGACAAAAACAAAAAATGTAGAATTTCCAATATTATATATTTTTTTTGTTTGAGTACCTTCTCAGTTTTACAGTTCTGACAAATATTTCACAAATAACTAAGGACATACATTTTTCTCCAAAGAGCTTAGAAGTAACTGTCATTCTTCTTTATCAAAGGAGGCCACTGACACAGAGAGAATGAGTGATATAACCAAGGTCACAAATATAATCGTGAGGTGCAGATGATGGTGGCATAAACAGAATTAGATAACAATTCACAGAACAGAGCAAGGAAGGCCAGGAATACTAAACAGGGAATATTGATGGGGGTTTTAGACAGATAATTCTACAAACTAACATGCCTCATCCTAAGCAATAAAATCTCTGACCACAGAAGGCAGAGACCAAACCAGGAATAAGAGAAGCAAAATCCAAAACCGCATGCAAAGTAACTCTCCTCTCATTGAGGTTTTAAAATAAGGTGAATCCATCCTATAGACAGAAATCAAAGATCATGCTCCAAACAGAGTCTTTCCCAACAGGTTATGCTCATCAGGAATTGGCACCTGTTTTTCTCAAGGCAACCAGTACCACGTAGGTCTAAAGTAGTTCATGTAGCCCCATCTGGTACCCAGACTCATCCTAATTTTTGCTTCTGCATGCTGACCTATTTTTCCCGCTGAAGCTATGGCCTGGTAGCCAATCTCACCATTCATTAACAGAAAATTGCAGCCTTAAAAATGTTTTTTTGGTTTTCAAAAGGGCATGCTCTCATACTTTTGGGTATTTGCATTCCTTTCTTTCCCTATTCTGCTGCAGTCATGTTCCTAGGGGGCGCTTCTTTCCCTGCAGTGGATTTAGGTTTCCAAGTCTCCTTATACTCTGCTCTTCAAGGACTTAATCAGCTGCACCACCCTGGTGGTTGGAGTCACAGCCTTGACAGCCCTGGCCTGGAGGGGAGCTGCTCCTTCCCAGTCAGCTCTATTGTGATGGGGCTTATGTTGAATCTGTAAGAAAGGCAGAGCAGTGCTAAAGATCACTGATTTTTAAAAGCAGTTCTCTCTCTAGCCCAGATACTGAGAAAGTTATCCATTAAATTATTTCTTATAGAACCACAGAGAACCAATTTAAAGAAGCAAGCTCTACAGATAAAGTCCAAACAAACAAACGAAAAATGCAGGGGGTGTTTCTGTTTTCCACTCTACTTATTCTTCTTTCTGAAGGATGATGTGCAGGAAGAAAGTGATGGATCCTTTCCTTCTAGCTTCTCCCTGTTAGCAATGCAAGCGGTCAGTATGCAAGCCACTATACATATGTGTATCTGTGAGTGGTTCTTGACAATCGAGCTGTCAGAAAGGGAGAATATCCTAAATTTCATATTAAGACCAATAGCAAGATTCTAGTAACAACATTCATGCCACTGTGATCTACCCCATGATGTGTAACTTCCATTATTTGAGTTATGTGAATCGTATTCTTAAGGACTCTTACTTTTAGCCCCTCTTGTCTCAAGAAAGTAATCTCTGCTGATCCACTTTTGAACATATCTCTCCTTCATTAACTATTTGGATCTCTCTGCTTCATTAGATCTATATAGATCAACCAGCACAGCACTTGATTTTAATTACTGAGTCACCTGTGCATTCTAATAAGCTATAAAATCCCCCAGTGTCCCTCTGAGGTGGGATGAGTAACCTTTCAAAACTGTCAATCCAACCAATCTTAAGGCCCTCTTCTTCTGGCTTTGGAGCAGGCAGTGTTCAGGCTTTCATGGGTGAGGTCGGGGGCAGACAAGGAGGAGGCTGGCCCTCTCCCAAACAGAACAGACCATGGCTCATGCGCTTTGTTTTGAGGAAGCTTACCAAAAATGTCTCTCCAACCCCGCTCACAATCTCCTGCACATTTTCACATAGCCTGATAGTCTGCACACTAGATTTATTTGGGCAACATTTGCTTTTAAGATGTCAACACTCTCAGGAGGCTCACTTGATCACTTTATTCCTAAATTCAAACTGAGATCAACCTTCACAGACAAAATGTGAATTTCGATAAGGGAAGAAGAAAATGAATTTTGCAACAAATAAGACCTCACCATAGGGTGCTGCTGAGACAAGGGCTTTAGACAGCCAGTAGTCAGCAACATAGCAATGAAAACAGGAGTTGTAGGAAGGACAAGAAAGACTGACCATATTATGTGCCAGTATTAGCTCATTTAATCTCAAATTTTTTCACAAGTGAAAAAATTGGGGCTCTGAGAGGTTGTAACTTTTCCAAAGTCTCCTACTCATAAGTGGTTCAGCTGGGATTAAGATTCCAGTATGCCTGACCCCAGAATCTTTGCCTTTACCTCTAAGTCTGCACCACCTGCAACTGGCCAGCAGGAAGGGTGGGTGCTGCTCTGGAGCCAGAGTAGGAGCAGGAAACATTGCAGCTGAGTTCTCCCTCGAATTTTCCCCCACTGCCGTGAGTAGCTACACCCGGATCTCATCTGTATTATCTTTAATTACTTTCTAGAACTCCACAGAACAGTGAACTTGCAAAAATGTCACTTTTTGTTTTTACAAGCTTACTATGACAAAGTGTAATCAACTTAGCATAAGAAAAGTAAAAAAACTTTGAAGATTCTGGGTTCCACTTTCTTTTGGTCCCTCAGTCATCTTCTGCCACATAAAGGTTAAGAGCATAGACCATAGAATCAGACTGCTGAGCCCAAATCCCTCCTCCAACATTCACCAGCTGTGTGATCTTGGGTAAGTGCTTCAGCCTCTCTAGGCCTCAGTTTCCTCATCTGAAAGATGGGGGTGATAAAAAACTCTACCTGTTAGAGTGGAAGTGATGATTTAATGAGATAATGTATGTAAGGCACTTAGAGCAAGCACTTGATGAAGGTCAGGTATAGACTTCTTCACTTAAAACCTGTTTTTTGTTCTTGGGCTCTAAAAATTTAGAACTGTTTGCCTTTATATATGGATATTAAACATATTTTCATTAATCTCACATAACAGATTCATTTAATGTAATCATAAATAAACCAGAAGTCTAGAGACAAAGGGAAATCACATCTTTCAGCAGAGATTTTTTTTCTAGCCAGGATAAAAATTAAATTGTATAAGCTGCAATATTTTAATATAGGTATTTTTCAAATATAGAAATATTCTTAAGATTATAGAGGCCTGTGGTCTGAGACTGAGTATTTCAATTTGGCTTAGATTGCCCCAATTCAGCAAATCTAGACATTAAAAGGTGTTATATATATTAATCTTGATTGATCTACAAAGGTATTTCTGCAACTTATATCTTCTTAAAATCAGTTCCATTCTTTAACATCATTTCATCATGCTATAGTAAGTAGTTTAACGCTTTTCTTCCAAGTATAAAATATAAGCTAAGAAATAACATGCTTAAAGCAGCCTTTCTGATCTGGAAGTCTTCAATTTTGCAGCCAAAAATGTGTTCAACAAGCCAGAGATGTACAATTCCCTAAGCAGGTGAAAAAATGTGATTGTGAGGACTGAAATGACAGTTTTCATAGCATTTTCAATGCATGTCGTGTGCATCTGTTCTATTTCTGGAAATATGTTTTCACATTTTTTCTGAAGAAAATTAAACAACCGTTTCTATGTTTGGTTTCTTACTTATCATAAAATGTGTGAAGGAGAATATGGAAATGAAAGGCCAAGAGGTACTTCTCTGAGTGGAAAAGCACTAACATTTCAAGGTTGGTTATGACCCTAGACAACCTTTGTCATTCTTACAAGTGTCTCTTCAAAAACTGACGAGCGAGAAGCAGAACCTTGTGTTTGTGTTTTAAGTGAAAGAGTTCATGCATTTGCAGCTGGTAGGTACATTTTTGCAAGACTCTGAAACCTCCTTTTAAATAAAGGCAGTCAAAAAGTAAAAGAGCAGTCCAGGCACAGTGGTTCATGCCTATAATCCTAGCACTCTGGGAGGCCAGGGCAGGAGGATCCTTTGAGCTCAGGAGTTTGACACCAGCCTGAGCAAGAGTGAGACTCCGTTTCTACTAAAAATGATACAAATTTAAAACTTAGCTGGATTCCACTTAAAACTCCAGTCAACTTAAAGATATGGTACTCATTACAATGTCTCTCACTTTTATCTCTTTGGCAACACTATTATAGACCACTAGGTTGGGCAGGGAAAGTAAAGATGAGTCTGAAACACCTTGTCCAGAAAACAATGTCAAAATGATACAGAAGTCACTGGGAAAACCTCCAAATATTTTAGCATTAAAATAACTAATGATAGTGATGAATTATAAACCATTAAATAAAATAGGAATCCATGAATACATAGAGACATAAATAAATGGAAAAAATTGAAAGTTTAATGACAAATGGGATATTTATATAGTTTGAAAGTACTTTTTCACAAAATACTTAATAATTATAAAGGTGGAGCAAAGTAACTTTTGAAGGGAGAGGCCTGGCAGACACCACCTCAATCAAGTGATCAAAATGAACAAGATTTTGTACCACCTGATAGGTGTGTAGGTCACAGGACCACCTCTGTGATATCGTTGGCAAAGGTGCATACTCTGAATCTGATTATAATGAAGCATCTAAGAATCCCAAAGTGAGTGGCATCTTACAAAATAACTTATCTGTAATCTTACCAGTGGCAAGGTCACAAAAGGAAAAGAAAAGAAAAAAAGAGGAAGACTGTTTCAGATGAAAGAGATATAACTAAAGAGACAAAAGGAAAACACAATGTGTGATTCTTAACTGGATCCTTTTTCCTATAAAGGACATTATTGGCACAATTGACAAAACTTGAATGGGGTCTGTTAACTAAAATATAAAATCTTATTCCCCTCCCCCCCCAGACAACTGAATGGACCCCTTCTTGGCCAAGGGGACCCAAAAGAAAAAAAAAAAAAACGACCTTAAAGCTGAGTTTCCAGCTGGGAGGAGAAGGGAGATCTGATAAGCCTATTTATGCCTTTTGAAGCTATTCTTTGTAACAATAAGATATAATATCATTAACAAGCGTAAGGCCACATATGACAAAGAG
The DNA here is from genome assembly GCA_963574885.1 of Lepilemur ruficaudatus. Classification (NCBI taxonomy): domain Eukaryota; kingdom Metazoa; phylum Chordata; class Mammalia; order Primates; family Lepilemuridae; genus Lepilemur; species Lepilemur ruficaudatus. The sequence goes on along the minus strand of CAUYRT010016282.1, from coordinate 1,141 downwards.
TAAACCACACCTGCAGCACATCAATTTGTTGTATTTAACAGATCACGTGAGCCTCCATATATGTCTGGTCCATGTCCGGTGGCTTGTATTTTGGGAAAAAAGGGATGTGCAAGCTTCTGGAAGATGACCACAAGAATCTGATAGGTGGACTGTTTGCTCTCACCTCTATTAAAATAGAATGCTGTGTCCACTTGAGTCATTGGAATAGATTGTCTTTAGTGATGTATATTTTTTTATGTTATTTGCTTTATATATTATATTCCTACAATAAAGTTAGCCAGAAAAAAATGTTAATGTGAACACTTCAAAACAGTTCTAGATAGATGGACTTTAGATTCCTTTTAACTTTTATGGCCAATACCCTTAGTCATGGCTGGCATACTGACACATTCATCTTGCCATGTGTCCCAACAGGTTTGGGTAACTCTCGCATTACAGAAAAAAAAATTGCCATTGAGGAAGCAAATTTGGCCTAGTGATTAAAAGTGTGGGCTTTGTCCTGGCATAAGCCAGATTCAAATCTCATCTCTATTCCTGACTATCTATGTGATTGAGAAAGTCACCCAAGTCCTGATTTCTTCATCACTAAGATGAAGATAATGATTACTACCTCAGGGGGTTGATGTGAAGGTTAAATGAGAGAATGGATTACTAATGTACTAAGCATGCTATCCAACATGTAGTCATCACTGAATGTTAGTAGTGACTGTTCCATTTGTTCTTATAATTGTTCGTAGAAGACAGTGTGATGAGTAGGGAATCAGCCACCTGGCCAACTGTGAAACCCAGAATCCCATTTTATGGTAATTTTCAGAGAATATTGAAATATCAGATAGATCATAAAGGTATAATGCAATTTAATTCATATTGTATTAACACATCCATAGATGTGTACATACAACACCTAAGTTCTTACATTACATTTAGGTCTTGTTCTCCGAGGCAGCGGATCGCTCAAGGTCAGGAGTTTGAGACCAGCCTGAGCAAGAGTAAGACCTCATCTCTACTATAAATAGAAAGAAATTAATTGGCCAACTAAAAACATATAGAAAAAATTAGCCAGGCATGGTGGCGCATGCCTGTGGTCCCAGCTACTTGGGAGGCTGAGGCAGAAGGATTGCTTGAGCCCAGGAGTTTGAGG
>CAUYRT010016278.1:0-55972 GCA_963574885.1 Lepilemur ruficaudatus | reverse complement strand
AAAAAAATTAGCCGGGCATGGTATCGCACGCCTGTAGTTCCAGCTACTTGGGAGGCTTAGGCAGAAGGATCGCTTGAGCCCAGGAGTTTGAGGTTGCTGTGAGTGAGGCTGACGCCACGGCACTCTAGCCCAGGCAACAGAGTGAGACTCTCTCACAAAAAAAAAAAAAAAAAAAAGGGGGCTTTATCCGTCTCAGCAAGATACAGATGGCAACACAAAAGGATTTACTGAAAAGAGTTTATTGAAGGGATATTTACAGACTATGAACAGGGCTGAGGAAGCCAACAAAGGTTGGTGAAGCCCCTGTGACTGGGAACAGCAGAGCCACAACCATCCTAGGCTTGAAGGCACAGAAGAAAGAGCAGTGACACTGTAGCCCCGAGATTCTGGATCATGGAAGAGAAGCCACCCAGCAGGAGTGTTAGATCACAGTTCTACCAGGGCCATAGCGATGCAGAAGGGAGCAGGAGGACCAGGGCACCAGAACGTTCTCTCCAGAATTTCCTGGGCCTAGTACCTGTGCTGCTTCAGAGCACTAGCAAGCACATTCTCCAGCTTTATGCTGGACTGGGAAGGGAGGGGGATATTAGGGAAAGCATGGGGAGGGTGACATTGTATTTTAGGGGGACATAAATGAGAGGACAGATCACAGATTGAATTACTCATTGGGGGCAATTGAAACTGTCTCTCCACTGACCTTCAGATTGGGCTGGACAGCCCCACAGCAGCACAATCCCAGCTTCAGCCCCAGCTTCAAGCTCAGCCCCAGTCTGAACCTGAGCCCCAGTCCCAATTTCAGTCCCAACCTCAACTCTAAATTCATCTCTAAGTTCAAAAAGTTCCTCACTGCAGCTCCAGCCTAGCCCTACCCCACCCTACCCTCAACTCAGCCATGTGTCTATTTCTAGCCTCAGCCCCAAACTCAGTCCCCACCCAACACAAGCCTGCTCCACAATTTTAGCCTGAGATCCAATCTCTTTTTCAGCTCCAAACACCAGACCTGCTCCCCATGTCAATTCTAATGTAAAGCCCAACTCGTATCCTAACCCTGGATGGAACCCCAATCCTGATCCATTTCTATCTCAGTTGCAAACCCAGCCCCAGCCCTGCCCCTCTCTTGGCTCCCATAGACTCACAGAGAGCACTAGGGCCAAGGATATCAATGAAGTATGAAGACCTTGAGGGCTTGGAGAGTGAAGATGACCATAAGTTTAGAAAAGGTAAGAAGGCAAGCAGAAGACCCCAGAGACAGGCCCACCCCCAAAGTTTGCATGACTTTCTACAGTGTGAAGTCCAGGAGTTCCGGTAGCGGGGTGTATGGCCAGTGCTGCTCTCAGAACCCGCGCCTCTCCCTGCGTGTAATGAAGGGTTTCTGATGTTCTGTCTTTGCTGTGCCGTATCTCTCGGGGTCCTAGTTTTGATCATTTCTGTGCCTCTGTAGGGGTCCCCCTCTCTAAGGATTCAGTACCTAACCTCTGGTGGTCCCAGTCTGAAGGGGAATTGGGGTCCTCAGAGACACAGGGACAGGGAACAAGAAAGACATCAGGCTATTTAGGAAGTCTTGAAAGGGAGGCTAACCTGCTTTCATGGGTGAGTGTGAGCCTTCCAAGGGCCTGGCTGTCCCTGCTGTCCCCATGTCCTCCTGCCCCTCCCCAAACCCTGATGACAAGAACTCATGTAGCACCATGGTTCCCTGTCTGTGTATGTACGTGAGTCCCCAGGGATGTGAGAGACGCGTGTGACTGAGGACTTGTGCTGGTCCACCAGGTCAAAGGCCTGGGCCTCTCCCACCTTCCACCCTCCACCCTTCTCGTCCAGCCCAGCTGTCACCCCTGTACAGGTCCCTGGGCCCTGCCTGTCCTGACACCCTCTCCTCTTGCAGGGCCACCTCCTCCCCATTCCTTCCTGTGGTGTCTCTGCCCTGGGCCTGGCCTCCTCCTGCTGTCCCTGGGCCTTAGCCTTCTGCTGCTGGTCATCATCTGTGTGGTTGAATCCCAGAGGAGAGTCATGTGGTGGGCAAGGAAGACAGAAAGTATGGGGCACGGTGGTCTGGCAGTGATGGTGAGGTATGGGGATAACGGTGGAGAGCCCAGAGGGAAAGTCGTGAGACAAGAAAGGAATCTTGCAAAAGTATTGGGGTAATGGTGGGGCAGTTATGACAGAATGTTTGGGGACAGTGACGAGGGACATTTGGGGCAGCTGTGTGGCAACTGTGAGACAGACATGAAGGCAGTGCTGGGCAGTGGTGGGGACAGTGATGGATCTGTGATGGGGCACTGGGTGGTCTGGAGTCAGACACACTGGGGCCTTGAGCCCTGGCTCCTTCTTACTGGTTGTGTAACATGGACAAATCACGTAACCTCTCTAAGCCCTAGTTTCATCCTCTGTAACGTCAGGACTACGATAGTACCTGCTCTACTGGGTTGCCGTGAGGACCCCATGAGACAATGCATGTGCAGTGCCTGCTCAGTGCTGGCACAGAGAGGACCTGACACATCTTAGCTCTGATCGTCACCAGTGCATTCCCTACCTGATCAGGTTTCACACATCAGAGGCACCTGTGGCCTTGAAAACTTTTCAGCCACTTCCCATTGAGCAGCATGGCTGAGGTGCAGGCACCCATTTCCCAGGGTGAGCGTGGCTTGGGTGAGGCTGGGTGTGGGTGGGAGCCACTCTTGGGAACTGAGTCTCCCCATCTTACAGGTGGACGCTTGCAAGAAAAGGTAACTGCTCTGGAAACCAAGGTACAGGAACATGCTCAGGACCTGTAAGCACGTTACAGACTCCCCAGGAGCATGGGTGGAAGTGTCTGGTGGGCTCTCAGGACAAAGAGGGGGGTGGCAGCAGCACTGTGAGTGCCAAGCGCTCTCCCTTCCAGCCCTCAACGTGAGCTATGCACATGCTGCCGCGGAGAACAAGCTGGAGAAACAGGAGCAGGAGCTCAGAGCAGGGACAAGACCACCCTGGGACGCTGTGCATGGAGGGCTTGAGAGCTCCCCGGCCAGGCCAGGGCACTGTGGAGGGATGAGGGTGTCTGACCTCCTGGGATCCTCACCGTCCACCCCTGCGACCATCTGTGTGTGTCTGCAACACAGCTGACCATGTTCCCGCAGGTGCAGAACCCAGTGAATGATCTGCATGTCCTGACCTGTAATGCAGCTGCCCTTGAGAGCCCCGGTGGGCAGGGCGCTGTGCCCCAGCCTGCATCCTGCCACGATGGCTTTCCCTGCAGGTCCCACAGTCCCCACACCAGCCTCTGTCCATCAGGCTCCACAGGAACTGGCTGGAGATCAAAGACAGCGGCTACTGTCTGTCCCACTCTGAGACATCCTGGCTTGAGGCTGAGGAGTGCTGCCAGCTGGAGAGCACCCACCTGGTCGCCATCCACATGATGTGGAGGCTAAAGTCACTCCATCTTGGATGCTAACTCGCCATATTGACTTCTGGTTAACCCTGGTTCTGGGAATGCCGCTAAGACTTCTACTTTATCTACTGTTCCTTGTGTAAGAGCATGAGCTTACTGTAAATCCTGTCCTTAGGTCAAAACTGCCTTGATGTTATTGTGCAAATTACAGGCTATGATGTACACAGCATTCTTGTCTTTTCCTGGAAGGTCAACTTTAATCATCTTGCATGTTCCTTACTGAGCGCATATACCTTTTGCCTACAATATATAAGCACCTGGAGGGTAATGGTGAGGAGATCTACCTGTATTGCTGCCACCCAAGTCCACACTTTTGTCAGAAAGTTCCCCAATAAATAGCCTTCTGCCAACAAACAGGAGTTGTCTGCCTCATTCTTTGGTTTCTCGGCTCCTTCTGCATTTGGGGGGTCACTTTGCATATATGTCCCTTGTATGAAACAAGGAGGAGCAGGTGAGAGCCCTGATGATGGGACCCCCAGCTCAAGGTAACCTAAGTCTGGGAGGATGGCTGGGGTGGGGAGGATTCCAGATCACCCTTGTGCATCCTAGATGTGTGTCCAGACCCTCAAAGGCAGCACAGAGCCTGGTTGGGAGATGAGTGGATGGCTGAGACTGTGGGGCAAACTTTGGGTGAGTGTACCCCGTCTCCCTGCAGCTTGCACTCTCTGCTCAGCTTTGCCCCTTGGAGTCTCGCCTTCACCCTTTAACCCTGACCTGAATCCTGCTCCATTGACCTTCATGGCCACCTTCATGGTCCCTTGTTTTAAATCTACTCATCCTTCAAATAAGCCAGGCACAGAAAGACGAATACAAGGCTGGGTGCAGTGGCTGACGCCTGTAATCCTTGCACTCTGGGAGGCCGAGGCGGGTGGATCGCTCAAAGTCAGGAGTTCTAAACCAGCCTGAGCAAGACCAAGACCCCGTCTCTACTAAAAATAGAAAGAAATTAATTGGCCAACTAAAAATATATAGAAAAAATTAGCCGGGCATGGTGGTGCGTGCCTGTAGTCCCAGCTACTTGGGAGGCTGAGGCAGGAGGATTGCTTGAGCCCAGGAGTGGGAGGTTGCTGTGAGCTAGGCTGATGCCATGGTACTCTAGCCCGGGCAACAGAGTGAGACTCTGTCTCAAAAAAAAAAAAAATAATAATTAATAAATGAAAGTCATACCCATAAGAGCAGAGAGTAGAATGATGTGGGAATGGGGACATGGAGAACATGTTGGTCAAAGGGTACAAAGTTCCGGTTGGACAGGAGCAGTAAGTTTTCAAGATCTATTGCACGGCATGGTGACTATAGTTAATAACAATGCAATGTAAATTTCAAAATTGCTAAGAGAGTGTCCTTTAAATGTTTGTACCACACACACACAAAATAAGTATGTGAGGTGATAGGTATGTTAATTAGCTTTATTTAATCATTCTATAAATATTCGTCTATCAAAATATCACATTGTGCCCCATAAATATACATAATTATTATTTGCCAATTTTAACACATAAAAACATAAGCTAAAAATCTGCTCATCCTTCAGATCTCAGTTTAAACATCACTTGTTCAGGGTAGGCTGCCCTATTCCCTGTAGAAAAGGAAGTTCCTGTTGTTATACGTCCTATAACTCTGTGCTGTCATCCCCTGGCCATCACTTGTTCAAATGTTTGTCCCGCCTCATGGACAGAGCCCCAGCAGGAAGGGGCCACAGCTGCCCCTTCACTGATGTAGTCTCAGCTCCTGGCAGAGGGAAGGTTTCCCAGGGAGCAGACACGGCGGTTCCCAGTCTGAGGGCTCACATATCTAAAATGGAATTTTACTTAGTTCCCTCTACCCCATCCTGGCAAGGCTTTGGACTCCTCATGTTATCACTAGTGACAGAAAACCACCTTACCAATTCTGATTAAGCAGTCACTGCTGGATTTCCTGTCCTTTTTGGGCTCGGTTGATTCTGGATTCTCTCCCTTCCCTTTTCTCCTCTTGTCTGTCCTGGGGGTGATCGCTCTTGGTGGAGTGGAGCCTTCTCCTCACAGGTCTCTACTTCTCCTCCATCTTCTTCTGCTGAACTGGACACACCCCTTCTGTTCCCCAGGCTCCTGGTCACATGGGTCACCCTGCATTCTTCCTGCCCCAAGCCCCAGGGCTTTAGGCCTCCTGGCTCACTCTTAGCCTCTTACACACCCCTCTGAGGATGCAGCGATCTTTAGATGACTCTCCTGGTGCTCTCTGTGGTGATGGGAGGTTCAGAGTTTGTCTTCCACTCCCTCTGCCTCCACACACCAGCTGCTATCTCTATCTTCTGTTCGTGATGCCTGCTGGTGCCCTGGAGTCTTTTGCCATCCCTTTTCCTAAAAAGCAAAGCATAACCCTTTCTGCTCTGTTAAACCCCAACCCAATGTACATTCAACCATCCTTGTCCCCAGAAGTTTGACCCCATCAGTGGTCAGAGATCCCTTTTACAGAAATCACACCAATGGCTCACTCTCGCACTCTCCTTTCTCTTTCTAGCTCCTCCCCTTCCCCAGTGGGACGGCATCTCATTCGTGCAGTGAGGCTAGCATTCCATCACTGTCTCATCTCTGGATTTGGGGGTATGCAGTCAGCCCCATGATTTGCATCATCAAAACTTTGGCTGTGGATGTTGAAAGCCAAATTTTTGAAATTTGAAAAATCTTTTCTCTCCTCCACGATCTGACTCTTGGAATCTAGAATCACCTTGGCTTTCACAGTGTTGCTTCTGTTACGGGTTTTGAAAATGCATTTGGAAATTCAATTGACTTCTTTTAGTTTATGTTCATACCTACCCCCCAATTTAGGGATGTGCCTATGAAGAGCTGTCACTGATGCCCGAGTGATGAGGCAGGACAGTAGTTACATAGAGGTTTGAATCTGGGGATAAAGAGGCCTCATTTGCTCCTCCAAACAGTAGCCACTGCATGCTTTTCATTTAATGTCTTTTTGCACTGCTTGGATTTCCTACTTGCATAAACTGTATTTTTTTAAATTCATGAACAACAAATAAATGGCATTGAAAAAATCTAATTAGGAATTTTTACTAACTCACACAAGCTCTTTAAGTTTGGAATGAATGAATCAAGACCATGCTGTAATAGTCACCTCCACAGTGAAAACAAAATTAAACAATTCCAGCCTGTCTGGGTGAGGATGAGAGGAGCAGGTCACAGGCACCAGGAAGGGGGAGGTTGTCCCAGCTCTGAAAAGCTGAATTGCTTGAGGTGGGATTGGGTTAGATTAGGGTGTGCAACTGGTGACAGGTTCTGAATATTATGGAAATCAATATCCAGGAAGTGGGCAGGGGCCGGGAGGAAGCTCAACTAACCTGGCATAGCTGCTGCATCAGGAGGCTTAAAGATTGAACAAAAAGTGTTGTTTAAAAGCCATATTTTCAAAGACTAAAACAACCACTACCCTGAATTTTCCTCTGTCTGGTAAGAATATATTTTAAAAGAAGACTGTTCTTTAATTTTAGGAAACTTCTCATGCTGGTTCTCTAATTATGCAAACGAACCCCCTCTGTTAGTCAAAGTTATACAAGACCCTTTTCTGAAAAAGAACTTTGGTTAGAAGGAGAAAAAACTGCTCTTTGGTGATCATGGAAACTTTCCTAAGTTGCTTGTAATTGTGAACTAAAATAAAACCTTAAGCCAACCAGCTGACTGAATGGACCCCCTCTTGGCCAAGGGAACCCAAGTAATTCCCTAAAGCTAAGTTTCTGGCCACGAGAAGGGAGGTCAGACGTGGCTCATCATGTCCCCCTCCCTTCTTGGAGATATCCTTTGTAACTCATTAACAAGCCTAAGACTATACATGACAATGTTTAAACCATACCTTCAGGTCATCCATTTACTTAACAGATCACTTGAGTCTGAGGATGTGTCTAGTATATGTCTGGTAGCTTGTCTCTGATTAATGGATTTCCTTATCTTAAAACATTCCAAGCAGTGAGACAAATCTTCATTTCTTTAACCAATATCAAATCAAAGAATCTTTAAACCCACCCATAAGCTGTAATGCCCCACTTTGAGATGTCCTCCCTTTTTGGGCCAAACCAATGTACACTTTCCATGTATTGATTTATGACTTTATCTGTAATTCCTGTCTCCCTGAAAGGTATAAAACCAAACTATAATCCAACCATGAGAAGACCACTTGCTCAAGTCTTTTTGGGTGTGGCTCTCCGGGCCATGGTCACACATATTCAGCTCAGAATAAATCTCTTTAAATTATTTTACAGAATTTGTGTTCTCTTCCATTGACATTGTGAAGACATGGAGTTTTAGGTAAGGAGGGGATGAGATGTGTGAAACTTGTTCCTTTGGACTGGTTTGAGCCCCTAGTAGAGTCCTTTATTAGAAGGACTCTGACTACAAACTATAGAAAATCTCTGGGCCTAGGTAGTGGAAGAGGCTACTCATTATACAAGGGTGTCTCTCACAACCTCTTATGGGTTGAATTGTGTCCTTCAAAAGATGTGCTGAAGTTCTAACCCCTAGTGTCTCAGGATGTGACCTTACTTGGAAGGAGTGTCATTGTGGATGTAATAAATTAAGATTACATCATGTTAAAGTGGGATGTGTTCTTAATCCAAAATGAACGGTGTCCTTATAAGAAGAGGAAAATAGACACAGACATGCAAGATGAGAAAGCCATGCAACCACAGACGCAAACGGTGAAGTGCTGTAGTTGTAAGCTAAGGAATGCCAAGGATTGCTGGTGAACCACCAGAAACTGGAAGAGGCGAGGAGGGGTCACCCCTACAGGTTTCAGATGGAGCATGGCCCTGTGAACATCTTGATTTCAGACTTCTAGCCTCCAGAACTGTGAGACAATACATTTCTGTTGTTTTAAGCCACCTAGTTTGTAGTTCTTCATTAAGGCAGCCCCTGGAAACCAATACCCAACCTTAGGGCAGGGAAGTGGCTGAAGTCCTGAGGTAGACCGGAAAGGAGAATTGGAACCTGGGGAGTCTCTTTTCTCTGTCATCTCCATTATTTCTCTTTCCTACTGCAGACCACTGGTCTCCGCCTCTGTGACAAACACTCTCTGTGGTCATTTCCCGCGGCTTTGTTCCTGCAGGTTTGGGACAGCGACTCGTTCAGGATAACCCCTCCCCACGGCACTACTGAGGGCTAGAGTTATGATTGGTTGAAGCTGATTAGGGCACGCCCACTCCCTTTTGTCTGTGCTTCGTTTAGGGGTACACATGTGACTCAGGTCTGGCGAATAACATTCGAGGATCTGGAAGGCTTCTGTGAAAGAGTTTCTTCCCTGATGAAAAAGAGAGGCTGTGAGGGAGGAACCCTGCTTGTCACCTTCCTGCTGCAGGTGTTTCCTTGTGAGGGCAGGAGATTCGGAGCAGTGGCAGCTATCTCATGACTATGAAGGAAAAGCCAAGAGTAAAGAGTCTGTTTAGCTGCTGTAGCCGGGTGAACCTCATGACCCCTTGGGGTAAAGTAGAGAGCTGGGCATTTAGTTGTCCACTTAGTGGATCCAAAGCCAGCTTAATGCCAGGCAATGAGTAAGGTGCTCTGCATATCCTGCCTCACATCTGGAATGAAAAGATACACTTATCTTACAGTTAACCTACTTGCAGGTTTGGGAGAAAAGAACGACAAGGGTTAATAGCATCTGAGGAAAATAGATGAATCATTGGCTAGAAAGGAAGACAAACGCCTCTAGTAGTGCCCCCAGAATTCTTAGGCTTTGAAATGTCAGAATGAGTCATAACTGGTCATGTTTTTTTAAGTGAAAAAGCAATCCCATTGTGTATTATTCATGTGGTGCATGATTACTTCACGAGGGTGGACAGGAACAGTCGATTGCTATTTGATAGAATGGTTTCAGAATGAGAAAAGCAAACCACTAAATAAATCAGGAGAAGCAGTGGCACCCCTCCTAACTCCATCAGTTTACCACAGGTTGATTTGCACTGTCTAAGAATGAGGGGGCAAGATACCTATTCCTTCCATACGCCCAGGTAGACACTACGAGCTAAAATTAGCCAGTTTAGAAGTTAACACATAAACTCTCCAGTTTCATAACTTGACCATGGTGAACTGAGACTAGAAAAGGAGTAATTCTTTTCCAGAAGATCACAAGGAACAGAACAGAATGTTTACATAAACCAGACTGCCTTTAACATCTATAGAAAAATTGTATAGATGGCAGTTGCAAAAAATTAAAAATGATTGTTCCCATATGTCAGCAAAACTGTTTGTTGAGGACTTCCCTCACTAGATTCTGTTGATCCAGTGAATAGGACATGACTGAATGGGAAGTGGCCTCATTTGCCACAACACTCCCCTGTCCTCTGACCACTCACGTTATTCCCAAGACCTTTGCCAGTTCACGACCTCCAATCAGAGCCAATATTTAAGCAGAGGCAGGTCTTCTCAACAGAAAGGACTGGAATCATCCCACCTTTGCCTTCGTTGCCCTCCTCATTCTGACGCTTCTCTTCAGGCTTTTCCTGGATTCTCAGGATGCCCCCTTTCTTAAAGGCAAGATCTTCCTCATCACTCCCAATAAAGTCAGGAAGCGGGGTTGGGTCACACATACTCTGCCTTCTCCTGCCTGAGAATCACCCTACTTCCCTGCCTGAACCTGGAAGCCAGTTCTATCAACATTGTAGTATCCAAATTGTGCAGGGACACTAGTTAGAACGTGTCTGTAGTCATCTAGGCTGGGGAAGAGAGATACAAATTTATTTATTGCTGCTACATTGGTGCCCACTTCATGCCAGATATGATGCCAGGTTCTTCACACATAGTGTAGGTGTTTCTTCCTGCTTCCTGTGTGTATACGTGGTGGGGGAGGAAGGGGTTGGCGGTAGAAATCAGAGAGTGCAAATCACATTAATAGTAACAAACAAACAAAAAAAAAACCCCACAAGCTTCCCAGGAATGGGCCCCTTCAGAGTAATCTTTGGTTCTCCAACCTCCTCAAGTCCCTTCCGGCACCAAGGGACAGTTCCTAGATGGTTTCATCAGCACTCTTGGTTTTCTATGCAACATTGATTCTAACTTTTTCGTCTTTCCTAACTGACCAGAACTGATACTTAGGAATTCACCCTACTCCATACAGATATGTATTTCAGGTGAGGCTCGCTCTGGCCCAGTCCCAGAGGCAGGACCTGATGAAAGTCAGTTGGTCGTCAGTTGTGGTGGTCCCATCCCCCTCGTTAGCAGCTATCTCATCATAGACATGTGGTACAATTCTGGCAATGGGTGAAGGACGACCTGCTGGGGGTTGGAGGGGATGATATCCTTACTGCTAAGCAGGACACACTGGAAGAGATGCACCCCTTCTCCTGTGCACACTGTTATGCCCAGATGCCACATCTGAAACTACAGCAGCCATGTTGCAACCTTAAGGGGAAAAAGCTAAAACTGAGGGCCATAGGCTGAAACTACGGGAAGAACCGTATCCCTTCATGATATTGTTGAGCTGCTGATAAGCTAGTCTTGGACTAGTCCTACCTTTAGTTTTATTGATATATGAGATGATACAGACTGAATGTTTGTGCCCCACCCCCCTGCCCTTCATAAGTTAAATCTTAAAGCCTCATGTGATGGCATTTGGAGGTGGGGCTTTTGGGAGGTGGTTAGGTCATGAGGGTGGAGCCCTCATGAATGGGATTAGTGTTTCTATAAAACAGGCCCCAGAGAGCTCCTTCGCCCCCTTCTGCTACATGAGGACACAGAAAGAAGACATCTAAGACCCAGGAGTGGGCCCTCACCACATACCAATCAGCAGTTCCCTTGATCTTGGACTTCCTAGGCTCCAGAACTGTGAGAAATAAATTTTTGTTCTTTCTAAGCCACCCAGCCTACCGTATTTTGTTACAGTAGCCCAAACAGACTAAGACATGAGATTATATATATATATATATATATATATATATATATATTTAGACACAGTGCCATGGCCTCAGCCTAGCTCGTCGAAACCTCAAACTCCTGGGCTCAGGCGATCCCCCTGCCTCAGCATCCCAAGTAGCTGAGACTACAGGCATGTGCCACCATGCCTGGCTAATTTTTTCTATATATTTTAAGTTGTTTAGCTAATTTCTTTCTATTTTTTTTTAGTAGAGACAGGGTCTTGCTCTTGCTCAGGCTGCTCTTGAACTCCTGAGCTCAAATGATCTGCCTGCCTCGGCCTCCCAGACTGTTAGGATTACAAGCATGAGCTACTGCGCCTGGCCATACTTCTTATTTTTTAGTCAAGTTAAGTTGTATTCTTTTGGTACTTGCAGACAGAAATGTCTTAATTAGTAGAGACGGTTTATGCTGCCATTGAGTACACTGCTTATGCTCTCCTGAAGGGCTTGTGACTGAAAGCCAACATGGTCATCCCTGTATTCTGGGGTGGGCAGCAGCAGAACACCACTGAGCCTTCCGGGCACTGCCAGTTCTCACCACCATCTGCAATACTGGATGGGATCATGAAGTTGGACTCATCCCTGGAGACAAAGACAAAGGTAAAAGTGAGAAAGAAAGTCAGAGATTGGGGAGGAAATAGGTAGAGTCACAGAGGTATATGTGTTGCATAGGATTGGTGGTCAACAGAGCCAAAAACTTCAGAAGAATCTAGCAGGTCAGTGCTGAAATGGAAAATTAGATTTGGGATGAGTTAGGAGGACAGCTTCTTTAATGAAACCAAAACTGGAAACTCCCTGCATTAGCTCAGGTAGGAGAGACACTAAAACTGGACAGCAGACCAGGTGTACTGGCTCATGTCTGCAACCCCAGCACTTTGGGAGACCGAGGCAGGAAGATTGCTTAACATCAGGAGTTTAAGACCAGCCTGGGCAACTTAGCCAGACTCCATCTCTATAAAAAAGTAAATAAAGTAGCTGGGTGTGGTGGCACACCTGTAGTCCTAGCTGCTTGGGAGGCTGAGGCAGGAGGATCACTTGAATCCAGGTATTTGGGGCTGTAGTGAACTATGATCGTGCAACTGCACTCCAGCCTGAGTGACAGAATGAGACTCTGTCTTTAAAAAGCAAAACAAAACAAAAAGAACTAGACAGCAACTTTCTGGTCCTTGAGTTTTCCCTTCTCTTTGGGGCCCTTTTTGTTTTGCCTCCATGCTGAAAGTACCTGGTTCCTGGTTCCTTGTTCCTCCCATAGCTGTTGCCTAAGTCTGTACACAACACTTTGCTTAGGTTCTCTTGCCAGGTGGACTGGCATGGAATCTTCATAAACACTCACACAAATACTCAGAGACCAAAACTTCTGCTACATTTGTTTATTTATTTAAACAAACAAACAAACCCTTAAATAGTGCTTCTTGCTAGGAATTATTCCAAAAATTTTGCAAATATTAACTCATTTAATGTTTACAACAACCCTAACAAGTTGTGTTAATAGTAACAAGGTACTAGTATTACTGTTTTCAGTCCATTCAGGATGCTATAACAAAATACCTTAAACTGGGAAATTATAAACTGTAGAAATGTATTGCTCACAGTTCTGGAGGCTGGGAGGCCAGCAGATTAGGTGTCTGGTGAGAGCTTGCTCTGTTTCATAGATGGTGCCTTCTCTCTGTGTCCTCACATGGCAGCAGGGGTGAACAAGCTCTCTCAGGCCTCTTTTATAAGGACACTAATACCATTCATGAGGGCTCCATCCTCATGACCTCATCGCCTCCTAAAGGCCCCACATCTTAATACTATTACATTGGAGATTCGATTTCAACATATGAATTTTGGGGAGGCACAGACATTCAGACCATAGCAATTATCAATTATCACCATCTTTTTTTTTTTTTTTGCAAAAGCAGGAACAATTATTATTGTGTATTTTTTTCTTTTCTTTTTAAGAGACTGAGTTTCACTCTGTTGTCAGGCTGGAGTGCAGTGGAGTAACCATAGCTCACTGTAACTTTGAACTCTTGACCTCAAGTGATCCTCCTGCCTCAGTCTTCCAATGTGCTGAGGTTACAGGCATGAGCCACAACACACAGCCATCATCTTTTTATTGATGAGGGAAACATTGCAAAGAGAGGTTAAATGATTTGCTCTGGCTGGCAAGCGCCAAAGCTAGAGCTTGAACCCAGGCAGTCTGATTCCAGGGTCCACATTCTTTCCACCATGCTATATTACCTCTCAATATTGAGTGTATTAAAATACGTTCACATTCAACACTCAATGTAATATTTTTGCTAAGGTTTTAAAAAATTTTTGCTGCTTAAAATCTTAAAATGATGTTCATTAGTTGAAAAACTTGTCTACAAGGAACTCATTGAATCTATGATTGGCTCTGATTTCTCAGCAATTATGATGAATATTTAAGAAATCCTGGGAAGCGAGAAAAATCAACCTCCTAATTGTTTTCCAATGTAATGAAAATTCAAGAACACAAAATTTAACAAAGAAATGGATAATAGACACTTATTTAAACATTTAAACGTTTATTATTTTAGATTTTCAGGGGTTTTTTGGCATTTTCAAATCAACAACTTTTTCATGTTTTTAGCATTTCTGTTAGCACTTGAAAAGCTTTAGCCCTAAGCCCTACATACTCAGGGAACAAATCAGCCCTCCTCAAGGCCAACAGGAAAATAAACCCAGAAACCATGAGGCACCTAAGACACCAGGCTTTATGTATCCTGGAGCTCAGGTCTTAGCCCATCCTGCTACTCACTGCTCTCAGCACTCACTGGCCACTGTCCTGAAACATCTGCTCTAGTGCCTTTGGCACCAACTTTCTGCCTCCCAGATTCCTGGGCCCAGGGAAGAGTAAGCTCGTCACCCATCAATCAGAATGCTCCTCCTAGGCACCCAACTGATGAGATGCCCACGGCCTCACTTCACCTCTCTGCGTGACTTCCCCCTAGGTGAGACCCTGACACTACTCCCTCACAAATGTGTTTTAAACTAAGGTCAGTTCCATTTTGAGGGATTCCTGGTTGTGAATTGAGGAAAGACAGATGTGACGAGAGCTGGAGATGGAGGTGGATCAAGGTGGGTAAAGCATTTGTCTGAATGGGATAGAGAGAAGGAACCGACAACCCCAAATAAGTAACTGAGGCAAAGATCTCAGTCAATGGACGTTTATGAAGCCAAAGTTTGAGAACATGTCCAGGAAAAGTACAAACCACAGAATCTGTGACCTGTGCCCTCCAAAGAGGGATTTGGGAACTCAGTATTTAAGGGGCAAGAAAGGAAGAAAAAGGAGGACGGGGGTGGCAGCGAGGCAAATGGCACAAAATGGCACATTCTTATGAGGCTCTAGTTGGTGCTCAGTAAATCTGCATTTTACATATGGTACTTGAATGTTTGAAGAGAAAAAGAGAGTAAAGGAAGAATCAATTATGCAGATGTCTCTGGATGGGTGGAGGAATGATTGATCTCATCTGGTCTCTGTTCTGCACCTGGAAAGATAAGTTTAGAATCAACATTATCAGTGTGGAATTGGACAGACTTTAGTGTCAGGAGGTAGGCTTAGATTACAGACCTGAAGCTACAATTTGCACGTCCTTGTTTATGGGAGGCTAGCAAAGAATTTCCTTATGAATGATCTGTGGGGGTAGTCCTTATAGATGCCTGAGGCCTTTTACAATTCCAAAATACATAATGTTAGTAACAGCTCTTCATTTGGAAGGGGATGTTGCAAGACTCAGCCTCCAGGCTTGACCTTCCCTTTTGCGTAAGGAGTAGAGGGGATGGTCCTGATTTTTAAATTTTTCTTGACAGAACCCTTAGGAAGAGATGCTGTCCAGGAATACAAAATACTTTGAGAGTAGAGGAGAGGCAGATGAAGGCTTTGAAGAGGAAATAACATTGAGATGTGGGCAGAGGACAAAGGAGATTCGTGGCAGACAAGAGGAACTCTAAAATGATTGCACTGGAAGAAAAGAGATCCACCCTGTGCAGGGACAAGAGGAATTTGTGTGAAATTAGCAGTAGCCACTCATAGGCTCTTCAGCTCAGAGACGCTCCTGTGGCTTTGGGACTTTCCCAGGGCTTGGTCAGTCCCCACGCAACTCCTCCCAGTGTCCACACAGGCATTTCTGCCACGGAGAAAGGAAACTGGAACTCTCTGCTTGCTTGGCCCCCAAACTCAGCTAGCATACCTTAGATCCTCCAGGATGTCAAATTTACATCCCTAGGGCTGCAGGAAAACCTGTTATCTGACTCTCTGTCCCCTCCCACCTTGGCTTCTGGTCCTGGTTGAACTTACTCAGCAGAGGTTCTGGCCAAGAGCCAGAGCTGCTGCAGCCCTACGGGCAGATGTAGGGGTTGTCAGCCACATCCACCAAGAGGCTGAGTCCTGACAAAGGGCCCCATGAAAGTCAGAGGTATCTAGAAACTGTTGGAGTTGGGACTCAAGAACTCTGCTATTAATAATTCACCAGTCCTGCTATCCATTTTAGACCATGAGAAAAAAAAGAAAAAGAAATAATTCACCAGGTCCAATTTGAATTCTTACCTGTTCTATTCATCTGTTTTAGTTGAGCTAAAAGAGGTTTTAGGACACTTTGGACCTAAACCTCTTCCTTTGAGCAATTCCCCACCTTATTGTTTTTGATGGGAGGCAGAACACATCTGCCCGTAGACACTGAAAACACCAGGTGCTCCCTTTCTGGTGCCTCTGCCAGCTAGGATGAGAGCACGTGAGCCAGGTGCAGGAGGTCAGGACCACAGCTCTGGACTTGGATTTGGGAGCTTGTGAAGCTCAGAAGCAGAGAACATTTCTGAGCAGTAGCAGCTGTTTCTAGGCCAGCTGGTTGTAGATGGCTGCCAGCAGTGACATCTAGTGTCCCATGGTGACAGCAGCGGCTTTAGCAACCCATTTAGGCTTGTGGCAATCTGTGCTCCTGCCAGACCTAGTTCTGTAGCCGTCTTGGTAATTTTGTGAGCTACCCAGTATCCTGCAATAAATCATTTCTTTCCTTAAATAAGTCAGAGTTAGTAAGCTCATGACTTACAACTAAGAACTTTGACATAGATGTTGGCCAAAGTACCAGACCAGAATATGCCGGATAAGACACACTTGGACATTAAGACACACATACCAGGCTCAAAGCCTTGAGCTATGCAGTTCCCCCACTGTCCCTGAACCCCTGTCCTGGAGACTGGGCTGGTGGCAGAAATCCAGGAATCGGGAATCAGGTTCTCAGGGGGATGAGAAGGTGGTGGTGACAGAGAGCAAGGAAGAGGCACTAAGAGAGGAGAAACGTGGGGTAGGGCTCCCATCCTATCCCAGGCCTTGGCCCCAGCCTCAGCTCCATCTTGTCTGCATCAACCCTGTTGCCATCCTCCCTATAGCCCCAGACTCAGCAAAGTCCTTACCCCAGTCGCAGTCCTGATACAAGGCTCAGGGGACTCAGCTCTATTCTCTGCTCATTCAACTGATGCGGACATCCAAGCATACTTCTTCCCGACACATGATGAGCTCCCCGGCCCTCTTGCTTCATCACCCACTCCCATTTCAGAGCATCTCAGGGGATGTGCTCCCCTGGTCCTGGGCCACAAACCCTGACCTGTTTTTCCACTGTCCCAGGCCCTGGGTCTGGGCTTTGAGATCGACACTCACTTGCCACGGCCTGGTCTCTGGGTGAGTTGGGGAAGGGGAGGGTTCCGGGGAGTGAGGGGTGAGAGGGGTGAGAGGCAGCTCTATTTGGTCTTAGAAGCCCAAGATTGGCTGACCAAACACTGGAAAGCCCCATATTTTTGAGAACCTAAATTAGAGCAATGTTTCCTGTGGGTAACACCTTCCATCCTCACCTGCCCCCTTCCGTCCCTTCTGCCTTCTGCAGAGGGAGCCCCATGGGTGTGTGTGGGGGGAATAGCTGGGCTTGGTTCAGGGATTTCCTAAGGTTCGGCTCCAGAGGCCCCAAGAACCTCTGGCAGGGGCTCCCATAAAAAGCCTCAGAGCAATTCTAGAGTTCACAAACACAAACACACTCCCAGATCCTGTGGTCGCCAAAGCAAATCTTGTACAGTGCTTGATCCTCTCTATGATCTCCTTAAAGACACTATCTGGCTCAGTGTCTGCTTCTGGGGCTTTCTCCACATGGGCAGGTGTTATTAGTTTGGTCCATCAGTGACTCCCTCTTGTGATATTGCTACATCCTGGCCAGCACCAGGTACCAAGTCCACTCATTCAATGATTCCGTTGTTTACTGTTTCTCTCATTGAGTGATTCCATCACTCACCTTTGGCATCTTTGGGCGTGAAAGATCTAGAGATCAATAATGCAAGGTCCCACCTCCAGGGCTTCATGGTACGAGGGCAACATGCAGGATGAATTACAGAAGATGAAAATGGACGCTTTCATTGCAGGCTGAGAGGTGCTCTGATGGGGGCTCACATAGGCAGATTAGGAGCTGGCGTGGTCAGGGACGACTTCCCAGAGGAGGCTGTGCTGTGCCATCAGTGGCTCCCACTACCCGTAGTGGCAATGTGCCAGGGACAACAACACCTTGGAATAAATATATACACCTTCCTGGAGAGTTATATTTTTTCTTGAAGACTTGAGGGGGAAAAGTTAAATAATTTATCTAGTAATTTAAAGCATTGTTTTCCTATGAAAACATGTATCAAAGATTGTTATAAAAGTAGCATACAAAATTTCACACGAACTCTCAACATAAAACAAGATATTTCAAAGGAATTTTCTACCTGCAAAAGGCCTATAACCCCATAGCCTCCTTACCTCTCTGACTGCATGATGAGTCCTGTCCCCTCTGTGTTCAACTTCCAGTATTAGTGAATGCCACTGCAGTGGAAATTTTTGAAAAGTATCAGTCTTTGGAAAAACATCTAAATTCCTTAGCCTGGCCTTCAAGGCCTTTCAGAAGGGACCCTCTGGCCTAGCAACTTCATCCTACATTACTCTCCTACACACTTTCTGTTCTCTACATAGTGGCTATTTACAGCTCTCCAAACAATAAACAATGTGCCAAGCTGGTTCATGCCTTTGTGATTTTCCACAAGTTGCTCCCTTTGCCTGAAATGCCCCTGCCCACACACCCATCTGGCAAACTCCTACTCATCCTTCAAGACCCAGCTCAAGGGGATCCTCTTCTGTGAAGCTTCCTAGCAGGCCCCAGCAAAATGGGCCAGTTCCTCCCATCCACCACTCTAGGGTGTATGTGTCCCTCTCCTTGTGCAGAGATGTCTTTTCTTTCTGTGGCTGTTCCTCTGATCTGATGGTGAGGGCTGAGAGAGGAGAGACTATATCTTATTCATATTTGTATCCCTAGCCCTCAGCATAGCACTTGGCATGTAGATGTCTATAAATAGTTTATATGAAGGATTGAATGGAATAAAACTTATTTTGACTCCTTTCTTCTCTTTTGTTTTTAGAGTCAAGATAGGGGCCCAGTGTGGTGGCTCACACCTGTAATCCTAGCACTCTGGGAGGCTGAGGCAGGAGGATTGCTTGAGCTCAGGAGTTTGAGGTCGCTGTGAGCTATGATGATGCCACAGCACTCTAGCCTGGGCAACAGAGCAAGACTCTGTCTCAAAAACAAACAAATAAACAAACAAACAAAAAACAAGATAGGAAGATCAGCATTTTCTCATAAACTTTGGAAAATGCTGAAGAAATCACTCACCACAAGAAAAAAACAAAAGTTCCATTTAATCTCTTTATAGCCATTCACATCTGATAACCTATGTGGTTTCCCTGGGAACTCACTAGACCAACATGGTTCCTTGAGCTTGAGGTGCTAGTAGAAGGAGCCAGGTAGGTAAGGGGTGGTAGTGTAGTATGATCTGCCAGATTCCTCAAGTCACAACAGTGGCAGCAATAGGGCCTAACATGTCATATTCAGGCACTTACTTAAACATGTATACACAGTGACTCATTTAATTCTTACAACAACCCATCAGGTAGCTATTATTATTACTCCCATTTTAAAGATGAGGAAACTGAGGCATGGAGTATCTTGTTCACAATCATATAGCTAATAAGTGGTAGTGCTAGGGTTCGAACCCAGGAAGTCTAGCTTGGGAGTCTATTCTCCCATTCTTTATGCTATTACCTCCATGAACAATTTTGGCTAAGAACATAGGGAATAAGAGGTAGAAAAGGAATGTGCCTTTTCACAACTAATCACCCCTGTCTCTGGGCTCTGGGATGCCCTCCTGGGTTCATAAATATCCTGTAAAGGTGCTCAGTATCACTGGGTACAACCCCCAGACCCAGAGGGCACAGTTTCCTTTTTTACTGCCCTGCATGTATACTTCGCTGCAGGGAGACAGTGATGTATCAGTTGGCCTCATTCAGCTTGGAGCAGAGTCCTCACCAGCCTTCTTAGGAAGAGGGCTCCCTGCTCTCACAGGTAGCTGAGGACCTGCTGGCTCCACCTCCCTGGTGGCTTTCACAGAAGTACTCCAGGCTGGGGAAACCGGTGGGGCCACTTTGCTAAGGTGTATGTGTCAGGATATATATTAACATATATATATATTTAAAAACCAGGAGGTCTTGCTGTGTTGCCCAAGCTGGATTCCAACTCCTGGGCTCAAGTGATCCTCCTGTCTCAGCCTCCTGGGTATCAGGCACTGCAGGCGTGTGCCGGAGTATCGGGCAGGACCTTAAGTCTTCATGGATTCCTGTACCCCAACCAGTATGTTTTAAGTAGAAAGCATGACATATGCAAAAATCCAGGAGTAAGAAAAAGCTAGGCATGTCCACAGAGCAGGTGAGAAGCTAATGGCAGATGGGAGGGGGAAAGAGGGAGGGGAGGAGGATGGAGTGGAAAGGTTGCCTAGGTCTATTTTTGATTATTGTGAAAGGCCTTAAACATAAAGTAGAGAAATTTGATATTTCCTCCTACAGGCAATACAGAGCCACGGAAGGTAATGCTGTTTTTTAGATTTACAGTTTGACTACTTAAGAAGCTGGCGTGCTTTTCTTCTCAACAATTAGGAAACACTGCCATCATGTGGCTGTCAGCTGATGCATGCTCCAAACTAAGTTGCTGAATTTTCTATAATTAATAATTAAACCCAAAGAACACTTCTCTGGATTCAGACAGGTGAGGTAAAGCAGTGTAAACCTGTAAAAAAGAAAAAAAAAAGAAAAGAAAAGAAAAGAAAAGGATAGTTTCTATAAAGGTATAAAGATTTTCCAGCAATCAACATCTGGGTTCATTTATCTGATTTCTTGCTTTGCTTTTAAAATTCTAACCTGAGTTTTTAGAGATTCTGATCTCAAGGATCCTTTCTATTTCCAGTGACCCCTATTTTATTATAGAATCATAAGCTCTCTGGCTCTGCAAAGGTTCTGCCCTTCCCAGGGAAAATTTGCATCAAACACTCTCCAGGATGTTTCCCTCAACTGTGGGAGATGCTATTTCAGTCCTAGGATTGTTCTCCCTGTAAGGTTTGCAGTTGAACAGACCTAAATTCAAATATTTCCACAATTTTTTCCCCTGAGTTTCAGTTACTGCATGTACAAAATGCGGATGACACCTTCTTCATAGGGTTATTGTAAGGATGAAACGGCAACATGGGTAAAGAGTGCTTGGCACGCCACAGGTTTTCATAGTAAGGGAGTCCCGTTCCTTCTCTCCGTCCTTCAGGGCATGTTATTGTTGAGCACGGAGCAGGCACTCAGTAGAGGTCTGTGATTTGATCTTCGAGATTTACCTGGTCCTCAGCAACGTTCCTGAGAATAAAACTACTCATCCCCTCGGGCTCTGGGGATTGCCCCCGATTTCCAGGCACCGGCAGGGAGCCCAGGCTTGCTGGGGATTGCAATCCCCGCGTCTCTTCTGTGCGCAGCACGCGGCAGGTGCGTGGGAGCAAGCCAGGCTGGGCCCTGCGGCCTTCATTCCTCGCTGCTCCCTTCCTAGGGGCTGGAGGGTGTGCGTGTGTGCATATAATTTAATCCCCGTGGGACTGGCGTCTGGCCTCATCCGCGGCTCCGCGGATTGGCTGACTGTATCAGCTCGCCCCCGCCCTCCGTATCCCTGGTGTCCCAGGTGGCTCAGGCCCCTGTGGTGATCTCTGTTTACGGAGAGAACTCGTCCAAGTTGGGCTCCATCTCAGCAACTCGCTTCCCTCCCGGCCCCGTCCGCCTGGGAAGAGGCGTGAAAACCGGCCGAACCATTCCTCGCCCTTCCCCTCCCCCCACCGCCCGGAGAGGTCGGGTAAGGGGGTTAGGATTATGCGTGGGAGGGGGAGCCTCCGGCCTGGGGGATCAGGCAGTCCCCGGTCCCGGTACCTCACGCGGACCTAGGAGTTCTATCTCTAGGCCTGGTTCCCGCTTCCTCCGCCACCGCACTATAGTGCCCGAGTGACGTGTCCACCTTGGGCAAGCAGCCAGAGGCTGGATCTCAGGGATGCCAGCTCCCTAGCGGAGGCACAGACGTGGAGACTTCACTCACAGGTGTTTCCCCACCCCAGCCAGACGGTGATGACCCCCAAGCCCGCCGGACCCCCGGACGGGGGCTGGGGCTGGGTGGTGGCAGCCACAGCCTTCGCAGTGAACGGGCTCTCCTACGGGCTGTTACGCTCCTTGGGCCTTGCCCTCCCTGACCTCGCCGATCACTTTGACCGAAGCGCCCAGGAGACTGCGTGGGTCAGCGCCCTGGCCCTGGCCGTACAACAGGCAGCCAGTGAGGGGGGCCCCGAGGCGGGAGGCAGGAGGCGGGAACCGGGTGGAGAGGCCTTGAATGTGGTGGTGGGAGGCCCACCTGATTACCACCAGACCACCTGAGAAAGGGCGATCTTTGGAGCCAAGTTCTAGAAAAAAGTGGATCTTGAGGTCAAGGGGAGGAATCCTTAGCCCGCGGGTGGAGTTTTAAGCCAGGCAAGCAGTCAATGGGAGATGTTAGCGTTTTTGGGGACCAGGGGCGTGTCTTCCGTTAACTCAGCCCCCTTCTAGGCCCAGTGGGCAGCGCCCTGAGCACACGCTGGGGGGCGCGCCCGGTGGTGATGGTTGGGGGCGTCCTTACCGCGCTGGGCTTCGTCTTCTCGGCTTTCGCCCGCAGTCTGGTGCACCTCTACCTCGGCCTGGGCCTCCTCGCAGGTGAGGAGAGTGGGACGCCCGGGCTCTTCAGGGGTGAAGGCGGGGATGGGAGCTTGTTAGGGGCTGGAGGAGTGACCGAGGCGGAGGTCTTCCGCAGGAAGCAGGGCTGGGAATGCTGGGGCGAGCATCCCCGGCACCTGCCCTCATCCCGTCCCATTCATTCGCAGGCTCCGGCTGGGCCCTGGCGTTCGCTCCTGCCCTCGGTACCCTCTCGCGTTACTTCTCCCGCCGTCGGGTCTTGGCGGTGGGGCTGGCGCTCACGGGCAACGGGGCCTCCTCGCTGCTCCTGGCGCCCGCCTTGCAATTCCTCCTTGATACTTTCGGCTGGCGGGGCGCCCTACTCCTCCTTGGAGCCGTCACCCTCCACCTAACCCCCTGTGGCGCCCTGCTGCGACCTCTGACCCTCCCTGGCGACCCCCTGGCCCCACCCCGCGGCCCCCTAGCTGCCCTCGGCCTGGGTCTCTTCACACATCGGGCCTTCTCAGTCTTTGCTGTCGGCACGGCCCTGGTTGGGGGCGGGTACTTCGTTCCCTACGTGCACTTGGCCCCCCACGCTTTAGACCGGGGCCTGGGGGGCTACGGGGCAGCGCTGGTGGTGGCGGTGGCTGCGGTGGGAGATGCGGGCGCCCGGCTGGTCTGCGGGTGGCTGGCGGACCAGGGCTGGGTGCCCCTCCCGCGGCTGCTGGCCGTGTTCGGGGCTCTGACAGGGTTGGGGCTGCTAGTGGTGGGACTGGTGCCTGTGGGGGGGAGCGAGGAGGGTTGGGGGGGTCCCCTGCTGGCCGCGGCTGGGGCCTATGGGCTGAGCGCCGGGAGTTACGCCCCGCTGGTTTTCGGCGTGCTCCCGGGGCTGGTGGGCCTCGGAGGTGTGGTGCAGGCCACCGGGCTGGTGATGATGCTGATGAGCCTCGGGGGGCTGCTGGGTCCCCCCTTATCAGGTAAGGGCCTGAGCCTGCAGATCCCATTACAGCTATCCTCTGCCACTTGGGTCCCAGGCCTCTAAATTCCTTCACTCATCCTCAGGCTTCCTCAGGGATGAGACAGGAGACTTCACTGCCTCTTTCCTCGTGTGCAGCTCCTTCATCCTCGCCGGCAGCTTCATCTACATGGGGCTGCCCAGGGCGCTGCCCTCCTGCCGTCCAGCCTCACCTCCAGCCACTCCTCCTCCTGAGATGGGGGAGCTGCTCCCAGTCTCAGTCCCGCAGGTTGCCCTGCTCGCCCCAGGAGGCCCTCACTCGACTCTGGACACCACTTGTTGATCATTTCCTTGTTTGAGTTCCTCCCCCAATAAAGAATTCTTACCCAGTTTTCCTGAAAGCTCCAACTGTTAGCCAATCTAGGACCCTCAAAACATTCTGTTTCAGTATCAAAAAAGGCTGGCTGCCAGGAACAGGATCCCAGTAAGCCCTGAGGGTGAGGAAGGGTACCTGTCCTTCCAGCCAATCCATTTCTCTTTGCCCAAGTCCTTGCCATAATGGGGAATCTTTGAGAAGTTGTCTGCCAGTCAGTTTGTTTGTTGCTGGGGGTGGAAGGTGCTCATGGGTGCTATCTGCCCCCTCCTCATTTTCCTTACCCTAGTATCTGCACCTGCCAGACTCTTTCCTGCATGTCAATCTCCTTCTATTGGCCTGAGGGAAATATAAGACTCCTAGGCCCAGACTTCAGCTTTATCAGCTTTCTCCCCTTCACATGTACCCCATATCCTCACCATTCTTTCAAGTTCTTTTCTAAGTCATAAGGATTGGGGAAGAGGAAGTGGTGGGTGGGTAGGAGGTACTGTGGCCCAGGGAGCAAAGTCCAGGCTTAAAATGCTTTGGGCCTGGACACCTCCTCTCTACTCCTAGTCATGACTCCAGCCAGCCAACCCAAGCATATGGGCCCCAGCTCTTTCTGAGGTTATGATTATTTTCTTATTCAGTTTTATCTCAAAGGGACAAGTCTTGTTTCCCAAACATCTGTCTTCAGAGAAGAAACTTAGGAGGCAACATTAGAGATTATATGTAAAATGTGATAAGTCTTGGCCTTTGATTTTCATAGTTGTGGAGCAGGAACTCCTGGATCCTTCAGAACTGCTAGATGTTTTAGAAAAGGTTGGAGGAAAAAATAAAAACAAATAAACTAGAAAAGGTTGGAGGAGCAAAGAAGGAGAAATAAACAAAATACAAAGAATTGGCACACACACTGCAGGAGCCCCAAGCCTGCCCTGGGGGCAGGCAGATTAAGAATCGTAAGGCACTGTGGTTCTAGGGATGCCAAAATGGGGCAGACCTGGAGCTGTCAAGCTCTGGCTTTCTGGGCATGACTGCCTCTTTGTGGAGTTCAGTCCTCTCCCAGTCCCTCCTTGGGCAGGGGGACTTTGGTATCCAGTGCCTCTGTTACAAGTTCCTGGGGTCTCGATGTAGTAGCTGAGAAGCAGGAGCAGGAGAAGAAGTGGGGCAGAGTGATGAGAACTCCACTCCCTGCAAGAAGGAAGGCCCCAGCCACCACAAATGATGCCGTGTAGTTGCCCGTCACATCCCGGAGGTAGCCTAGGTTCAAGAGAGAAAAATAATACACATTGGTGATCTGTTTGCTGGGGCTGATGGCTCAGTCATTATTTTTGGGTGAAGGGAATATACCCATCATCTTGGAGGAGATGGAGCTCCCAAGGTAGGGTTGGATGAACACAAGAACTCTGGTTTTCCAAAGAGGCCTCAAAAGGTAATTTCAACTACCTTCCTGCCTTCAGTAAGGACCTCCAAACAAGCCCACAGGGAGCTGGAGATCCAGATGGAGTCAAGCACCTGAGCTTTTCTTTCTGGTAACTGTGACCCTTCTACACCTTCAGTTAATGGGTAAAAGGAAAATGTTAAAGGTCTGAAAGTTCTGGCACCTTGAGCCTGTAGAACTTTGACCAGGAGGTTCAGACACCTGGGCTAGGGCCCAGTGAGCCAAAGGAAAGGTAAGACACTATGTCTGGCCAGGTTCAGCCAGGTCCTCAGAAAACCCAAGCTGTAGGTGCCCTGCCAAGAGTTCCACTTAGCTCCTCTTTGTCTTTCCACTCAGAGCTTCCCAGCCCCAAGTTCTCTGCCCCATGGACCCATTTCAGGGCTGCTATGATTGGCCATGCAGGGTATGTACTGTACCATACCAGAGGGCAATGTTCACATACTCTGTAAGGAAATAGTTCCCTCCCCCAATTGTGCAACATTGAAGCCCTGGCCCACCTGCTAACCCCATTCCCTTTACCTGACAGAGGAGCACCCAGCAGTCCCCCGAGGCTCTCTACCATCTGCAGCAGTCCCAGGCCACAGTAAATCCTTCCAGTCCCTACAAGTTCAGGCAGCACGGAGAAGGCCACTGGGGTCAGGGCCCCTGATGTGAAGCCGTAGGCCACGGTCAGAGCCACCAGGGCTGTGGGAGACTGAGCTACAGGGAACAGGACTAGTGACACCCCAGTCAAGGTGGTCCAGAGCATCAGGAGTCGTGCCACAGGCCCTGGGACTGCATCTCCCAGCCACCCAGAGGCCACACGCCCCACAAGATCAGAAATAGCAGCCACTGAGAGGAGGAAGGCAGCAGGTAGTGGGTCCCAACCCAGGTCCTGGAGATGGGCCACCAGGTGGACATAGGGAATAAAGTAGCCAGTGTTGATCAGGGTGAGGGCAACAGTGTAACGGAGGAAGGGGCCATGATGGAGGAGGGAGGTGAGTTGGGCCCAAGGGCCACCGACAGCAGTGTCCTCAGCCAGGCAGAGTGGGCGGAGGAGAGCACCACAGGCCACCAGGTGGAGGGAGAAGGCAGACACCAGCAGTAAGGCCCCCCGCCAGGCATAGTAGCTGAGCAGCCACTGGAAAAGGGGGGCAAATGCAAAAGAGGAGAGGCCCACGCCTGTGAGTGCCAGCCCGGTGGCTAGGGATCGATGTCGAGAGAAGTAACAGGACAAGCAGGCCAGGGTCGGAGCGAAGGTCAAGGCCCAGCCAGACCCTGTCAAAAACGAAGAAATAGGAGTCGGGGACTCTTAGGGAGCTCAGGGCATCCAGTAATCCCAACTGCCCAGCAGCAGAAGGTAGCACTTGCTTTGCAGTCCTGCAGACCTGAGTTATAATCCTGGCTCTGACACTTTCTAGCTGTGTGACCTTGTGTGTTTTACTTACTCTCCCAGCCTCAATCTCCCCATCTGCAAAATCGGGGTCATACACTTTTTGGGACTGTGGAGGATTAAAGATAATGTTTGTAAAGCAACTAGCACAGAGCTTTGGAGTTATACTCTGGCTCTACCATTGCTAGCTGTGTGACCTTCACTTGCCAAGTTGTGTAAGCTTTTAAAGCCTTTCTTTGACTATAAATAGGATAATGGTATTTATTTCACAGTCAGTACCTAGCACAATTTTACAGTAATCCTTCCTTTTACACTCCAGTCCCACTAGCCCTGGGCTTGTATACCTGGTTTCACCATCTTTGAATTTCCTAATTCATCACCATGTTTATCAATTTAATCATCCCTCTTAAGAATTCCCTTCAGGGCACAAGTGCTAGCCAAACTTTCCCTCAGCTTCTTCCTAAGCCTTTTGGAAGGAGCAGGAGGAAGTTGAAAATCAAGACGCCAATGATCTAAGCACTTGATTCTCCAGCTCTCATCCAGGGTCTCACCTGAGAGCAGCCCAATACTCAGGTATAGGTGGGTCAAGGAAGTAGCAAAGGAGGCAAGCAGCATCCCCAGCGCAGCCAAGATGCCTCCAGTCATCACCACGGGCCTCGGCCCGAACTTCGTGCTCAGGGCACTGCCTACCGGGCCTGGGGAAGTGGAAAGGGTTCTTCGAGAAGATCTCAGTCGTCACCCCCTAGCACCCCCTGCCCCCTGCTCTTCCCCTTTCCTGCGCCCGCATCCCCTCTCCTTTCCGAGGGTCGCAGGACGCCGGATCCAGGGGCAGCACTCACTCCCAAACTGCTGCACCGCGATTCCAATGGAGGCGATCCAGGAGACGCGCGCTGCCTGCTCCTCAAACGCCGCCACAAACTCCACGAAGAAGACGCCAAAGGAGCGGAGCACCCCGAACACCAGCGCCGACTGGAAGAATGCTGAGAGCACCACCATCCATCCCCAGCCCCCGTCGGGGGGCTCGGCCCTGCTCGCCATGTGGGTGGTGACAGGGCTGCTTCCACTAAGCGCCCCTGCGGTCGCTGGGCTCTGGGCACTCCGCTTCTGCCCACCCACCCACCCCGCCGGCGGCTCGGGGCGGAGCCGAGGAGAGGCTGGTAGAGAGGAAGATACTGACCGGGCGGCGTGAGGCGCCCGAGCCTTTCCCCCAGGAGGGAGATATAGCACAGGCGAGAAGGCCCGCACTGGCCCAGGCAGAAGCGCCGGGGGCGTGGCTCCGCTGGCTCGCCGCAGAGTCCGGGTCTGGGTGGGATCGGTCCCGGCTCCAAGGTTCGGTTAGGAGCCAGGGAGCGTAACTGGGCTTGGGCCATACCCTGCAGGCGCACCGGTCCGGGTGTGGATTATCTATTTTATCATTGGGGGTGTCAGCCCGTGGCCTCGCCGGCTATCATCCTCGTCCAGAGCTGACCAATGAGGACGCGGGATTCGTGAGCAGGGGGCGGAGCCAGAGGGCAGGGCGGGATTTACGCTTTGTTCTGTACTGGGCCGTGAATCGGGCGCATGCGTAAGCAGAGGCATTAGGTAGGGCCTCACGTGATGCAGGGACCAACCAGGCAGCTATCAGAGTCTCCTGTTCACCTTGCGGGCCAACTCCTTCACATCTTAGCACCCAGACCCGCACCGAGGGCTGGTGGTGGGTAAACTGCTTCTGGAGGGGAAAGTAATTACTTGCTTAATGAGGGGTCCAGGAATTGCAAGGCCGTGGGGGAGCGAAGGAGGGGGTATGAGATGAGGCTTAAACAAAATAACCTGGGGGGGGGGGACGCCTACGCTGCTAACACAGCTTCCAGAATCTAGATGCTTGGATCCTTGAGAAGTTCATAGGCCAAAGAGAGAGAGGAAAATGGGTTGTTGGACGCCTGGCTTTCATTTCTGCAATAGGAACTCGTTCCTGTCACTTCTGTTCCTACTGACAGGAAACTTGCAGGTCACGGAGGCCAAAAATAACTGGGGAGAGGAAGGGCGGTTGTGAACTCATACAGGGCCCACCAGCACCACCTACGTCTTCCTCAGTGGGGCTGGAACCTTTTCCTCTGCCCTCTAGTAACAACCACTTCCTAACCACCTTTTTTGATCTAACGATGGAATAAACTAGAGACAAACTCTGGCCCTGGCTACTGGAGCAATCAGCCTCTCCTACCCAGCTAGTCATCAGACCCCTAGCAAGCACTCCCTGGTCCTCCTCCCCAGTCCCCCTAGCACAAATGGCTTGGGTTTCCTGTACCTTCATTATAAGTCAAGCTCTCCAGGACCCTGACCTTAAAACCTTGGACTCAAAGGCTCATACCCAGACTAGTGGGGATAAAAGATGGGAGTGGGGAGGGAGGCTGTGTAGTCATAAAAAGCATATTGAGACTTATAATTATAACTTATATGTGGTAAATAAAAAATCATACCAAGAAACCATATATATATATATATATATATATTTTTTTTTTTTTTGGTAAGTGGAGTCAAATGTTGGCTGGTGGGGAATATGCCAAAGATGCATAAATTAGTGTGGCTGTATTACATAGTGGTTAAGAGCTCGGTCTTTAGAATCGGATCACAGTTCCAATTTTGACTTCATTACTTATTAACTTCAGGGGTCAAGATATTGAGGCTCTCAGTTGTTTTCCCCATCTGCAAATAGGGGATAATAACAGTACCTACTTTCTAGGGTTGCCAGGGGGGTTAAGTTAGAAAATCTATGCACTGAAATGCTTAGTTTAGGGTCTGGCATGTAGCAAGAGATAACTAATATTAGCTGGTCTTATTTTCAACAGGGGATAAACTATAATGGGAGACAAAGGGAGGTTTTAGTTTAGTTTTTGGTTTTTGCTTTTTTAAAAAAATCTAATGTAGGTCATAGGTTTTAAAAGATTGAGCAACAAAACCACTGCTATGTTTTGAATGTCCCCTTCAAAAACTCATGTTGAAACTTAATCCCAGCATTGATAGGTGGTGCCTTTAAGAGTGATTGGATCACAAGGGCTCTGTGCTCCTGAATGGATTCATGGGTTAATGGATTAATGGGTTACCATGGGAGGGGAACTGGTATCTTTATGAGAAGAAGAAGAGAGACCTGAGCTAGAACATAAGCATGGTCAGCCCCTAACCATGCCATACCCTGTGCTGCCTTGGGACACCACAGAGAGCCTCCACCTGCAAGCAGACTCTGGCCAGATGCAGCCCCTTGACCTTGGACTTCTTGGCCTCCATAACTCTAAGAAATAAATTCATTTTATTTATAAATTACCCAGTTTTGGGTATTCTGTTATAAGCAACAGAGAAATGGACTGAGACAGAAAACTGGTACTGAGAAATGAGGTATTACTGGTAACAAACATCTGAAAATGTGCAAGCAGCTTTGGAACTGGGTAATGGGCAGAGGCTGGAAGAATTTGGAGGCACAAGCTAGAAAAAGCCTAGATTCTGATGAGGGCTTAGAAGACAAGAAGACTAGGGAAAAGTTGGAATTCCTTAGAGATTGGTTAAGTGGCCATGAGCAGAATGCTGATATGGACAGTAAAGGCCATTCTGACAAGCTTTCAGATGAACTGAGGAACAAGGTACTGGAAACTGGAATAAAGGCCATCCTTGTTATAAACTGGCAAGGAACTTAGCTGAACTATGTCTATGCCCGAGGGCTTTGGGGAAGGCTGAACTTGAGAGTGATGAATTAGGGTATCTGGCAGAAGAAATTTCTAAGCAGCAAAGTGCTGAGGCTGCTGTGTGGTTCCTTCTAACTGCTTATGGTGAACTGATGGAGAAAAGGGAAAGAGAGAGGAAAAATGTGGAAAATTATCAGCCTGCCCAAGTGGTACAAAATGAAAGAGTGTTTTCAGGAAAGGAATCCAAGGGTGAGGCCAAGCCATTGCTTGCTAAAAAGATTAGCATGGCTAAAAGGGAGCCAGGTGCTATTCTTCAAGAACATGGAAAATGAAGGACCCGGAAGTCATTTCAGAGACCTTTGAGGCTGCCCCTCCCATCACAGGCCCAGAGGCGTCGGAGGGCAGAATGGTTTCAGGGGACAGGCCTGGGGCATTCTCCAAGGGCTCACTGCCCAGGGCTTTCTCAAGACTCTGCACCCTGCACCCCAGTGCAGTGCTCTGCAGCCAACCCAGCCCAGCGGTGGCTGAAGTGGCCCCAGGTGAGGCTTGTGCCCAGGCTCCGGAAGGTACAAATGATAGACCTTGGCGGTGTCCATGTGGTGCTAATTGTGCAGGCTTGCAGAAAGCAAGAACTCGGAAGCTTGGCAGCCTCTACCCAGATTTCAAAGGATGTCATTGAAAGCCTTCAGGCCCAGGCAGAGACTTGTCATGGGGGCAGCGCTGCCACCATAGAGAGCCCCTACCAGAGCAATGCGGAGCAGAAATGTGGTGTTGAAGCTACTTCAGAGAGGGCCTACCAGGGCAATGCCCATTGGAGCTGTGGAAGCGAGGCCACTGCAGAGTCCCCACTAGGGCAATGCCTAGTGGACCTGTGGGAGCAGGACAACCACTGGGACCCCAGAACTGTGGAGTCACAGGCAACATGCAACACCCAACCAGGAAAGCTTCAGGCACCAGACTCCAACCCTTACATAAGAGCTGCCACAAGGGCAGGGCTGCCTGAAGCCTTGGTGCCCTACCTCTGCCCCAGTGTGTCCAGGAGGTGTCACGTGGAGCCAAAAAAGATTATTCTCCAGCTTTAAGATGTACTGTCTGCCCTGCTGTGTTTTGGACTTGTTTGGGCCCTGTTACCCCTGTCTTCTTGCCTATTTCTTTTCTCCTTTTTCGATTGCAAATGTGTGCACAGTGCTTGTTCCCACCGTTGTCTCTTGGAAGTAGGTAACTTGTTTTGATTTTACAGGCTCACAGATGAGACTTTGTACTTTTGAGTTGGTGCTGGAATGAGTTAAGACTTTGGGGCTATGGGGATGGAATGAATGTATTTGTATGTGAGAAGGACATGAGTTTTGTGGGCCCAGGGGCAGAATGCTGTTTTCAATGTCTCCAAAAACTCATGTTGAAACTTAATCCCCAGTGTGGCAGTCTTGAGAGGTGAGGCCTTCAAAAGGTGATTGGATCATGAGAGCTCTGCCATCCATGGATTAATGGGTTATTATGGGAGGCGAACTCCCATAATAGTGGCTTTATAAGAAGAGGAAGAGTGACCTGAGCTAGCCCCCTTGCCATGGATATCCTGTGTCACAGAGAGCCTCCACCAGCAAGAAGACTCTCACCGGGTGCGGCCCCTTGACCTTGACTTCTCAGCCTCCATAACTGTAAGAAATAAATTCCTTTTTGTTATAAATTGCCCAGTTTCAGGTACTCTGTAATAAGCAACAAGAAAATGGACTAAGACAACCACAAACTAAATGTTGGAGGGAACTGCAGAGATCATGTTAACTGACGTTTTTCACAGATGAGGAATTTAAGACCCAGAGAGGTAACATCAGAATTGGCAACCTGTGCCCATGGGGTAAAACAGAGCTGTGCACCCAGCACACACAGGACAGGGGAAAGGGTGGCAGAGACATGCAGTGGACACTGGATAGGTTCCAAGATATGGATGGAGTTGGCATGTTGGCTCTAACCACATGGTCTTGTCACTACCACCTCTAGCCCCTGTTGTCTTCATGGGACCCAAGTCCTATCTATTTTCCTTGTTGATGGAGTCATGTCCCAAGCTTTAAGGTCCCCAGCCTCTTGGTATTATTAGTGGCTTCCTGGTTTCTCCCTACCACCTCCACACCTCAAGCAGGAAGTGACTTCAGAGCAGCAGGATGCAGGTGGCTCCGGAGAAACTTCATGAAGTCACTGGTTCCTACACAATGAGCCGGAAGGCAAGGGCAGGGAAGGGGAGAACAAGCACCATTTAAAATGTCTCGTGGGATGGGACAGGGTAATGGGCACAGAATCCAAGATGTTATCCAGGAGTGAAGAGCCCCCTTTTCCAGCCCCCAGATATGCCCCCCTGCAAGAACCCAAGACACAGCAGGTGGCACAGAGAGGCTTCTTTATTCCAAGGATCTGATCGTGAAAGAGATAACATCTCAACCCCCAGGCATTGTCCACCTCCCCTTCCAGTCTGCTAAATCGAAAAATCATGGTTCCTTCTAACATCTCTCCTCTGCCTTCTCTCCCTCCTTCAATTCTGCAATGGGGAGTGAAGGGAAAGAGAGAATAGCTTTCTCCCTAGTCCCCAAGTGACAGCCACTGTACTGACAAGATAAGTGAAGTTCCACTCCACAAATTCAAAAGTGCTTTTTACCCTCCACCCATGTCCCATAATCAAATAGGCCCCAGGGCAACAAGTGGCAGGACTATAAATCAAGACTTCATAGTATCATCTAACATTCCAGAGATTCCACCCAGCCTAGAGGCAACCCCATTCTAACTTTCTTCCTACCTGGCCTACACCAGAAACTGTACCCCTCAACCAACATCTTAATCCTACCTAGAATCTTGGTCAACTAGAACAGGCCTTTGGCCCATCAGCCAATCAATCTTTTAAATCCGTGATCCCAATGACAATCCCAATTATAATCCCAGACTACAGCAAACCCAGAATGGAACTCAGCCCCTTTTCTTTTTCTGTGGACGGTTCTAATGCATTCACTGGTCCCAGACAGGAATGCAGTGATGGGAAGACTGGGTCACAGACCCAGATTTTCTAAAGTAAGAAAGTTACCAAACACCATGGCCTCTAGAGGCAAAGAAGTTTCTGGCATCTGGACACTTGCCAGAAGATGTCCAAAAACCCAGTAAGGAAAGAAGGGGCTTTTCTCAGGTAGAGAGAACCCCAAGGAACATTCAAACCCAGATGCCTCTGCGGTAAAGGATGGGTCACAGCTCTTTCCTATCTAATCAAGGTAGAGTTTCATAATTCTCCCCTAGGTCATAACATTCATAGAGACTGGGCAGGATCAGAAAAGGTCACATCATCTTTGATAAAGAATTTCTGATCTCTCCCCAGTGGAGTGATCAACTGCTAATAACAGGCCCTAGTGGGAGGATTATGGGCTCAACTCAAGCCTCTGCCATTATAGATGGATACAGCAGAGCCAAACCCAGGTGACCAGATTAATGGGACAGTTTAGATTCTGGACCATCTTTCAGGAGACTACCAGCCTTCTCTTGCAGTGATGCAGAATCCAGCTCCTACATCCACAGCCTACAGGAGGCACTTATTACCTCCATTTAAGGCTCACCACAAAACTTCCTATCACCCTTTACGACCAGAGAAATGTCTATATCCAGTTCTTAGAGAACCTACAACATCCAGAACACCAGAGAGGCTTCCTGACCCAATTCCACAATCCAACAAGTTCCCGGAACTGCCTTAGGACAAATAAAGGTTCCAGACCTAGAATTGGAGGGATAGTACACCGAGAACTCCTTTCTCCATTTTACACAGGCCAAAAAGCAAACAGGAGAAAGAAAAATTCTAAAGATAAAATTATGACAATAATAATATAATACACTCAAGCCAAAGGAGAAAGCCAAGTGCTAATATTCTCTGCCAGCAGAGCTGTGACCTCCCCTTCTGTGTTTTGGGTTACTTTTGAACACACTCATGGAAAAGGAAAGTGGGAAATGCAATAGAATGAAGGCCCTGGTGCCACCCAAAGGCTACAATAAATTATATTTACAGATAAACTGAATGCGATGGGGGCCGCAGGTAGACAGCTGTTCCCTTAAGGAAATCAGGTGTCCAATCTCTCTCCTCCCCCAACCCCTAGCTAGCTCTCTCCTCAGAAACAATCTGGATTGTGGGGAAGAGGTTTTGTCCAGCAAAACAGAGGCAGATCTGGCTGGGATCTGCCACTCCTGCTCTCCCCAGCGAGAAATTAAGGTGGCAGCAGTTTCTGATACCAGAGTGGACTTGCACACTCCCATGCCCAAGCCTGACAGGGAAGCCAGGCCTGAGCCTGCAGCTTTTCCTGGCCCCCAGGAGCTAGGGCCCCCCCAGAATGTGGTAGTGCACTTTGGTGTTGGTAGCAGCTCCGTGTTTCTGGCGCAGATGCAGCCGCAGTTGACTCTTGTGCCGGAAATGCAGGCCGCAGGGGTCACACTGTGGGAGGACAGCCTGTCAGGGCCCTCTCTATCCACACCACCTTTCAGGTGTTGAGCAAGAGGGAACTGTCCAGCTGTGCACTGAGAATTAGCTCTTGGGCCCTGATGTCCTCCTAAATCGTCAGGGTGGCCCAGGAGCTAGGTCCCGCCTTACTTAGCAGAGGTTTTCCCACCCGTTAGCCATTCTCTCTCTGGGAAAATAGTGCCCAGCCCAGAGCACAACTTCTACACCCGTCCATCCCTACCCCAAGCCTCTGCCCCTTATTGACGCAGACTCTTCCAGGCCACCACCCATTCTGAGAGATCTAGGGACAACAAGGCCTGCTCCCCTCAGAGCCCCGCCCCTAGGTAAAGGGGAGGTAATTCTAGGGTTTTAGGCCAGGCCAGGCCAGTACCCACGTGGTAAGGCTTCTCTCCCGTGTGGATGCGAACGTGGCTCTTGAGGGTCTGTAGGTGGCGGAAGCGAGTCCCGCAGGTGGGGCAAGGATAGGGCTTCTCCCCGGTGTGGATCAACACGTGTGCCCGCAGGTGCGCTACCTGGGAGGGGAGGTGACTTCAGACCACGCCTCTGGGAGGGACAAAACCCTCCTTATTGGCCCTCCCCGCCCTCTTGCAGATTTGCCTTTGAACGCGCTCAGAGGCTGGCTCTGTACCTGTACAAAGCGCGAGCCGCAAGTCTCACACTTATAGGGCTTTTCTCCGGAATGGATGCGGCTGTGCGTTTTCAGGTTAGCTGGCCGGTTAAAACGGGCGCCGCAGATGGAGCAGTGGTAGGGCTTTTCCCCTGGAGACAAGGAGGAAGGGAGCTCAGGGACTTTGCCCAAGGACAGTTGTAGGAGCAAGGTCAGGGCCCTCTCCTCCCCTACCTGTGTGCACCGTGCGGTGACTGGCCAGGTTGCCCTTGTATCGGAAGGCAGACCGGCAGAGCTGACACTTATATGGCTTGTCCTCTGCCAAGGGGTCCAGCCCTGATGAGCACCCTGCCACAGCCTCACAGTTCTGGCAGCTGAAAAATTCACTTCCTAGGAAGGGGGGTGGGTAATGACAATGATAGTTATTTAATGAGGGCTTCCTAGGTACCAGTGAATCCTCATATCACACAGTAGGCTTTTTTGTTTTTTTTTTGAGACAGAGTCTCACTCTCTTGCTCTGTTGCCCAAGCTCCAGTGCCATGGTGTCAGCCTAGTTCACAACAACTTCAAACTCCTGGGCTCAAGTGATCCTCCTGTCTCAGCCTCCCGAAGAGCTGGGATTACAGGCAACCACCACCATACCCAGCTAATTTTTTTTCCTATTTTTAGTAGAGATGGGGTCTCGCTTTTGCTCAGGCCGGTCTCGAACTCCTGAGCTCAAGTGATCCTCCCACCTTGGCCTCCCAGAGTGCTGGTATTATAGGTGTGAGCCGCTGGGCCGGCCCAACAGTGGGTTTTCTTTTCCCCAATTCACTATTAAGGCTTCTGGGGCTCTTTGGACTTGCCCAAGATTTAGTAAGAAGATGAACCAAGATCTGACTCCACATCTGTCTGATCCCAGAGTACTCAGCTAATTCTCTTCCATAGTGGTGGTGGGAGGTGGAGGTCCCTGCTAGTGGGTGAAGGTCTTTGTTTCTCCTCCTATCTTGCACCACTCTGGATAACAGCCTGACAAAGAGGCCCTGGCAAGCCCTGGGCCGATCACTCAGCCATGAATCGGGATAGGCCAGAAATTTCCAGGTTTTACTGCTCATTGGAAGTACCTGGGGAGCTTTAAGAACTATTGCTGCCTGGTCCCCACTTCCAGACATTCTGATCTATGGGGTGTGACCTGGGCAATGGGAGTTTTAAAAGCTTCCTAGGTGATTCTAATTTGTAGTAAAGTTCAGGAACCATTGGAATGGTCTTTCCTGAGGTCCTTTGGCCCTAACTGGCCTGGAGCAGCCACAGGGGAAAAGCAAGGAAACAGGGGCTCTTACCTGGTGGTGGATGAGCTCGCCCAGAGGGTGACCCAGTGGTCTCTTGAGTGTGGGGCGTGAGGAGATGGGGGGTATTGGCTGGAGCAGTCACAGAGCGCCTAGGCAGATGGTAAGAGCCAGAGATAAGGGTTAGGAGATTATATGGGGAGGGGTTTTCTCTACTGGAGAACTTGGAGCCAAAGGCCTAGCCTCTGGTGGTGAGCTAGTATTGACCAATGAGCCACATCCATTGTGCTGCCAAAGTCCCATCCCACTGAATAAGCCTGTCCTCTGGCCCACTCCCTAAGGTGGGCTAGTGTCTCTGAAACCCATCCCTATCTGCCTGCATCCTGGCCTGCAAGGCCCAATGGCTCTGCCTCCTAGCTGAGGCCAGCCTCTACAAATTCTTAGGGTTCCAGATTCTGTACCTGCTCTGGGGACCTGGAATGGGTCCTTCTTCGCTGCTGCTGCTGCTGCTGCTGCTGGAGGCCTCATCTCCACTGGGGAGCCTGGCTTGGGGGCAAGGTTGACCAGAACTCTTTTCCCCCACCAGGCTCCCTGCTTGGGAGGCCTGAGAGTTCAGCACGATGTACTTGTACTTTTTCCAGTTGCAGGCCTTGGGGTCTGGGCTGGCCGGACTGGAGGGGCCTTGACTGCAGCTTCGAGACTCAGTAGGTGGGTCTGGGTGTCCTTCGGAGCACCTGGGGCTGCCTGGTGGAGGAGCCGTTGGGGGGATAGGCGGTTGTGCTTCCAGGGGTTGCAGGGAGATGCCCAGAGGTTCATAGCTGGGAAAAGTGTGATGGACATTAGTGCCATTTCCTAGTCTCCGCCTTTGTCCTTGACACCTGGGGCATCACCTCACCCACGGAGAACACGAGCCTGGGTTCCCTCACCTGGCCTGGATGAAGCGGTGGCATGCTTGGACCACGTGTTCCATCTGCAAGTAGGTGGCAGCTGCAAGGACTGCTGGTGCAGTGGCCGGAGAGAGGCGCAGGCGCGAAGTGTACATGAAGTCCAAAAGAGTAGTGAAGCCTCTGGCTTCGGGGCCCCCGGGCAGAGAGAGCACGTCCACCCCCACTCCTGCACGGCCCCGAAAAATTGAATAGAAGAAGCCACTGGAGAAAGGGCAGATAGGTCACGGTAGGGCTGGGGAACCAACGTAGACACGGGCCACTTTAAAATCCCCGCCCCCTGAAAAATCCCCGCTTCCTCACTATCACCCCGCCCCTAATTCCAGGACGCTCCACCTCATGCTTTTGAAAGGCTTGGCTTCGGATTCCTACTCAGCGGCCTATGGCTCCGCCCCTTTCCATTTGGTCCCGCCCCACCCCCAGAGGCCCCACCCCTCGAACCTGCAGGCGATAAGAACTGCCTTGTGCGCTCTGAGGGGTTGCCCGCCAACTAGCAGCGTGACGTCAGTGAGGATCCCGCGCAGGCGCAGCTCATTCAGATTGCCCAGCACGTCGGAGGAGTGGCGAGTGAACTCGCGGACATAGCCCAGCGCTGCCTCCGGGGTAGCGGTGGAACCCATAGCGACGCCGGCCTGCAGATGCCATGGATAGGGCTCAGGGACCAGGCTGTCCTAAGACGCTTCTCTTCCCTGTTTGCCTTTTCCTCCCGAGGTGCAGGTAGAGCCAAGGCCTCCAGCCCCCGGCACCGGCACACGCAGCTTTACTCTTAATTCATCTTGTTCACTCTGCCCTCAACTACACCGTCGCTCTCTTCCCTCTCCTGGATCGCGCAGCAGTTGGAGCCAGTTCCCACACTGCTGCGTTGTTCACAGGCAAGCGTGGACAATCAGGCGCCCAGCGCCCTTAGTTCGACTCCTAGTGCCCCTCCAGCACCCCACGCCCCTCTGCTCCGCTGCGCGCTTAAGTGTCAGGTATCCGACCCTGCCTAGAGACCCCACACGACCAGCGGCCCATAGCCCTCCAAATCCTAGTCGAATCTCTCTTCCCCGAACTATGGACTTCTGCTTTTCCCACCTAGTCCCCAATCCCTAGTTTAGCCCAACGTCTGGGACTCACGTCTTCCTACCATCAACAAGCCCCAACCCTTTTCGAGGACCCAGGAGTCTGGCTCCCGCAGTCTCCCGTTCTTACCCCCGTCCTGCAGGGGCTGCGGCTTCTCTTCTTAAGGGGGCGGGGTCTCTCTCCCCTCTTGGCCTCGGGCTCCTTTATCTGGCCGGGATGTCGGGGGCGGGGGTGGAGGTGGGGTGAACGCCTGGGTCTGTATCCTTCCTTCCTCCCTCTCTCTCCAGATGGCGAGCCCAGGGCGGGGTGCCGGTCTCGAGGGCGGGACCTCAGAAACGCGGGGTGGTCGTAACGTACGGGGTCTTGGGTCACCGAAAGTGGAAACGGGGATGGGGACCTTGGAATTGGGGAGGAGGTTAGGGATATCAAGGTTGGAAATACGAGCAGCCTGAGTCGTCGGAGGGCCTGGGCCGGGGTGCCCAGAGCCTGTCGCAGGAGAAAGTGAATCTATCAAAACTCCCCGATCTAATGTACTGTGTTAAGGGAGAAAAGGGGTAGCCCAAGGAGGCACCAGGTTTGGGGAGGCGTGGTGGGCTCCTGTGGGATCTCAGATAGCGGGAGCATGTGGTGTGAATGACAGGCTCCTCTAGCGGGGCCTACAAAAAAGAGGGGGGGGGTGCTATGACCGGGCGGGGTAGGGAGAGGGCGGATATGATTTCTAGTTCGTTTCCTTCCATTGTCCTGCGACCGGACGGCTACGCCAGCTGCTTCCCCTCGAGGAGGTGGGGAAAGCCCCGAGGTGGGGGAGGCGAGAGAAGCTCAGGAGACCTAGGTGTCCGGCCTCTCGCTCCTGACTCTCTTTTGAATCCTTTTAGGGATCCAGAAAGACGGACTCCCGCCCCAAGCCCGCTTGCTCTCCCCCAATCCCAGCTCGCTGGGCACCCGCCCGTCGGCTACGCTTTGAGGCTGGCGGGACGCCGGGGTCCAGCGCGGCAAGTAGGCAAAGCTCGGCAATGCGCGGCTCCCTCCACGAGGGGGCGGGCGAGCGTTAGCCTCGCCTCGCCCCGTCGTCTCCACCCTGCTGGGGGTGCCCTCAGACCCCGGCGCAGGATCGATTCGGCCCAGGCGGTTGAAACCTTCGGCCTCCTCCCCCTTGCGCTAGTTTATTTTGCACCTCTGTCTCCTAGGAGGGAACTAGGGTTGGGCGGAGGGGACCGAGGGGACATTCCCCTCAGGCTGGGGTTCCTACCTGAGGTGAGAAGTCCACCGGCTTTGGGAGCGAGAGGAGTGGGTGGGACGAGAAGCGGGGCCTGAGCCTGGGAGCGCAGGATTTTCTTTTCTAATCAATGTAGAAACTACTATCCAGATGTCTTTGGAGGTGAACTTTTGTTGAATATGAATATGAAAATTGGGTGGAGTAAACAGCAAGGAAAACAGGGAAGAGGGGTCAGGAGAGGCCTGACAACCCTAATTTTAAGTCCCCAATCTGAGAGATAGGCGTGGGTTACACCCTCATATTTTGTTTGGGGAGACTTTGCAGGGAGACAAGGCTCATCTGGAGAAGAGGGGCTGGAGCTGACTCCAGCTGCAAAGCAGGAGTTCCTGGGATTTGGGCCCAGGAGAGTATACAGTGGACCAGGAATGACAGACCATTGTCTCTGGAGCTGGATTTGCAAGGCCTGAGCCCTCCACTGCGTGTTTTTATTTGAGTGCATGCAGGAGCAGCTGAGAAACTGGAATTGGAGACGACTCAGTATTCAGGGTGGTGAAGTGGCTTTGAAATATGAGGGTTACTTTGGTCTCTGACCAGTTTGGAGGTAGAAACTAGACTAGGGTTTCCCTTTGGTACCAGGATGGAGTGTTAGCTGGTCAGTTGCCAGGTGCCTGTTTATTATGGGGTGTTGAGTTGATTTGATTGTTAGGAGCATTGGGGGCTGCATTCAGCCTTGAGGGCCTTTGGTGAGGCACAGGGCTGATTTTGAAGCTACATTAATTCTGGAGGTTCTGATGCCCACAATTTGGAGTTTGTGCTCATCTCTGTCATCTTGGACTATTAGGAGAGCCAAAGTACTTATGCTGCTTTTGGGGTGCAGTCTGTTTTGGGGTACCATATATGTTTCAAGGCTCAGATTAGATCTGGGGGGACATGAAATTCAGTTTGGAGTTTTTAAATTAGTTTGAGGTGGAACATAGTAGGAAGCCAGGAGCAAGCTGACGGTTTTCTGTGATTGGGGGTTCCCAGGAGGCAGATGCAAAGTTTTATATTTGAATCTTGTGGAAACTCACTTTGATGGGGGGATATTCCTGTGTATGCATGGCTAGCCAAGAAGCTTTTTCCAGGGGGAGAAACAAGGTGAAGGCTCCCAGAGGAGGAGACTAAAATTTTGGGGTGTCCTTATTTTGGGGTTTTTGTCACTCTTTGGGTACTTTTGGTGAAGCTGAGGGATGGATCATAAGGTGAGACTGATTTGGGACTTCACTTACTTTAGAGCACAATTCTGGTTTGGGATGTCTTTTGCTTATAGCTCCCTCTCACCCCAGATTCTAGGAATTTCTTTCTTTAGTGAACCCCCAAATAAGCCCAGGACTTAAAGGGAGAAACCTGGAAGGGGTGGTATCTCTTCTTATTACTATGTGGCCTGGATAGATCTGAGGGAGAAAAGGCAGTTTCAGACTCTGAACCCCAATTTCTTAAGGGAGCACACCTCAGTTTCGGGGAAGGTGGAGGAAAATGGGGTGTCTCTTGGCAAAATGGACACCCCTGACCAGGGCAGTAATGCTGGGACTGTGGCAAGGAGGGGTGGCAGTGGGGTACAAGGAGGTCATCCCTGTACCCTGATTTTCTAGGACAAGAGCCCCAAACAGAAAGCAGAGGACTGGGAGTGTGGGTGAGATGAGGGGGAGGGGTTCCCAACGGCAGCAGGGGCTAGAGGGTAATCCAGGCCAGCTCTTCACGCCTGGGTCCCTGCTCTCTTCGGCTCTCCTCCCCTCTCTCCCTCCCACCGCCCACCCCCCCAACCCAAGGAAAAAAAACTGCCTGTGCAACAGCAATGGCAGATTCCAATCCTCCAGGCTTTCCTAAACCACCACGGAGACCAGCCGGGGGGGAGGGGAAGGGAGGATCGGGCTTTCCTGCTTCCTTAAGACAGGGGCAATGAGCTTGACCTCCTGGCCCCTAGCCCTTTGAGGAGTGCCCCCCGGTCTGGAAGCCAGGTGTCCTGGACCCTAGCCCCCGAGCGGGGGGGTCTGGAGAGACGGGGAGGAGGAAGGAGGGAGTGACTTCCAAAATTGGCATCGGGACAGAGCAGGGCTGGCGGGAGGCAGGCAAAAGACGGAATTTTCCTGAAAAAACGGGGGTATCTGAGG
This sequence comes from Lepilemur ruficaudatus, assembly GCA_963574885.1. Taxonomy (NCBI): domain Eukaryota; kingdom Metazoa; phylum Chordata; class Mammalia; order Primates; family Lepilemuridae; genus Lepilemur; species Lepilemur ruficaudatus. The sequence continues at coordinate 14,101 of CAUYRT010016278.1, read as the reverse complement.
ACCCCAAATTTGGGGAGCTAGTCCAGGACCGTCCTCCCAACACCCTAGATTTTTTTGGGATTTTTTGGGGACCCTGGGACCCCTCTAGATGGGGTGAGGAATGTAGTGTTGGGGGAATCTGACTGGGGCATTGCAGCTGCCTCTCCCGCCGAGTTGGAGACGGATGGGCTGGGACGGGTTTTGGGGGGGGTGTCCCCAATTCTGACTGGGAGTGGAGGAACCCCCTCCTGAGCTCTCTTGTGGGGGTCCCTCCTCCCCAGGGCACTCCCCAGTCCCTGAGCCAGCCGAGAGGAAGGAGGCCAGCGATGCGACTGGGGCAGCTCCTTTCTCCTGCACCCCAAATGTGAGGGATGCACCCCAAATTTTGCTCCTTTCAAAATAGGGGACCAGGATCTCAGGGGAGAGTAGCTGAGGTAAGTGGGGAGGAAAGTGTCCCCTGTTTTCAGGAGAGACGTGGCGGTTGGGGGGGAGGTTTGGAGGTGCGTGCTGGGGTGGGGTTGTGCTTTGTCAGTCTTGGAATTGGGGGAATGATTGGAGAGGCTTTCTCTTATACCCCTAAACTACAGCCCCCCAGATGGAAACCAAAGGCTGAGACCAGAGAGCCCCCAACATCCCCAGCCGTTAGGATAGTGTTTGATTTCTCTTTCACCCCCACAAAGGCTCTGCCGAGGGTGGGAGCTGGGGGCAGCTGTTCTGGGGGCTAAGGAGGGTGAAGTGAGGAGCAGGAGGCCTTGGCAGGGTTTGATATAGGACAGATAGGGGTCTCGGAGGAGGGGGTCTGGCATCCTTGGGGGCCTAAAATGACTGCTTACGTACACCACCTTAGATCATTTTGATTGCTAAGAGTTTTGGGGGGTGTGTCGGAAGGGGGAGCGGTAAAAGGTCGGATGGGATATAGGAGGATAACTTTTGGGTGTTAGAGGCTATTATTTTGATTTGCAGAAGGGATTTTGGCCCTTGGGTTTTGCTTTCTGGGGGGTGCTGTTTAAATATCAAGTCCTGGACAGGAGAAAAAGGCTGAGTGAAGGCCTAGGGTGGGGGGTGGGGAGAGGCATATTTGTCTCAGCTTAAACGTGGCTCTCTGGGGTGGGCCCGCCTGCCTGGGCCTGGTGATGGCCTGATGGAGGTTGTTGTGAGGGTGGGGCTTGGGTCCTGAGGGCCCATGGGCAGTGGGAACAGCACTGGGGGTTGAGTACTGGCCCCCAGGTCCAGATGGCCCTCTTCCTGGGTCCTGCTGCTCCCCTTTCTCCCTGGCCTCCATTTCCTGCCTTTGGCCTCCATCTTGTGGCAGGCCCAGGGCCCAGGGCGACTTCCGGCCCCCCTCTCCCAACCGTGTTCCGGCCCCACCACCTCTGGACTGCCAACTCCCAACCCTGCTGTCCTTGGCCCTCTGTCTCTCCTTGCTTTTCTCTTGGGTTCTGACCCAGGGAGGGGAGGAACGGACACAGGAAGCCTTGGGTCTCTGCCCTTGCTGAGTCGGGAGGCAGTTTGTTGGTCCCCTACAGTCACTCCCTATTTCTTCTGCCTGACCCCACCCTAGGGATCTCCTGAGCTGAGTTCCTACAGAGGGAAGATGGTCCAATCTTATTACACTGTGACCTCATCCCCTTCCAGTTGCTGCTCCAGGTCTGAGGTTCCTGTCCGTGGTTCCTGGTTTTCCCCAACTGATTTGGGGGCCATGTTTGCCTTGTAAGCCTTCTCTATCTCCCTGCTCTTGGTGGTGGTGGTGGCATCTTCCCACCACTGTCTTGTGCTGTCTTCCTCTCAACCCAGCCCAGTCCTGCTCCCGCCCCAGCAGCACACTGTGGTTTGTACGGCACTGTGGCCACGTCCAAACCACACTGTGGTGTTAGAGCGAGGGTGGGGGAGGCACCGCTGAGGCTTGGCCCTGGGAGGCCATCCTGGAAAAGCAAAACAAAAAACACCTGGGGCCTTGTGACAGACTTCTTTCGAGTGGGGAAGAAGGGGGTGGGATGTGAAAGCACTGGAAACAGCCCCTCTAAAATCCCCAGGGTAGACTCAGGAATACTGTCGGCCAGAGACCTTGGGAGTAAGTTCTGCCACCAGAGAGCAAAGTAGAGTCTTTGTTGCCCACACCCAGCTCCCCTGGCTCTAGCAGCACAGAAATATTGGCACCGGGAAGCGAATCTGCCAATATTGGCTGTGCTGCTCCAGGCAGGGTGGCGAGAGCTACTGAGGGCTGAGAAGAGGGAACAGCCCTCTTCTCTTAATAACGTTTAGCAGACAGCACCAAGCTGAGAGGGAAATCTTTATTGTTTTCTGTATAAAAATGTCCATCAGACGGAGGGCAAAGGGGTTGGGGGTAGATGCTTATAGAGGAACAGCAAAGTGGACAGCCCCAGCAGCTTTTTTGGCCCTTTCTTGTGCAGGCCTTGCTCAGAGTCCCAGGCAATCCACAGGTCCACGGTGAACAATGAAGGAGGTCAGAGGTGGCAGGCTCAGTGGGAGTGTAGAGGAGGATCAGCAGAGGTCATGAGAAGGCCAGAATCCAGGGTCAGGCTGTCTGGAACAGGAAGTAAAATGGGCCGAGATGGAGGGAGCCCCAAGCATGCTTCCAAGACAACATCCACGTCCCCAAAGCACCCTGCTACTTACTGACCCAATCCCCTGCACTGTGTACGAGAGCACCTTCTCTTCCAAAGCCCTTGTATAGGGGAGGGACGCCTGCTGAGACCCTCCCCTACCATCAAGGTGAACACTTCCTCCCCAACCCCTTTGGCTGGTGTAGGAGGAGGAGGACTCCTACCCTGGTCGAAGTTGAGTTTCTTGGCTGGAGGAGTTTCTCCCAGCCCTTCAATATCCACCAGGTCACTGTTGGCGTCAGAGTCGTTGAGAGCACTGAGTGTCACATCTGGGAGGAGGGCATAAGCTAGATTCTAGGTTCCCCTGACTGCCCCCACCCTCAGCTTCCCAAAGCTTTATCTCCCCCACTCCTCTGCCCCTCTCTGGGAACCTCCACAGGGACAGGAAGAGAGATTTGTCCTTATTTGACCCATGCCCAATTCTCTCACTGAACCTCAGATGGGACCTTAAGCCTTAGGCAGCAACTCCACAGCCCTCACCAGCCTTCTGTTTCTTTATGGGGGGACCCCCAGCCTCAGGGACACTGGAGCTGCTGGGTGGAGGGGCAGCTGGAGGAGGTGACAAGACACCAGATGCCACCTTCTTGGGCCCTTTCTTGGGTGACTCAGCTGGAAGGGGGACGCCAGAGTCTTCATATACCTTGCGTTTCACAGTGGCCTTTATCTGAGCCCTGAAGAGAAGAGAGAGCAGGTTAGGAGTCAGTCATCAGAGAGACTGAGGGAAGAAGGGGACTGAGGGGATGGGAAAGGGTAATGGGCCACTCTGAAGGAATTCTGGGAGCCCCTTCCTATGATTCCAGGTCAGGGCCCCAATCCACTGGTAAGGTTCTCATTTTCCTGAAACTCTGTAGTCACTCAGGGTGGATGGAGTGTGAAGAGTGGAGTCCCCTGAACTTAGTAGGAGGAAAGGCCTGTCCTCTAATTTTCTTCTTGGAAAGATATATGGATGTGGCAGGCCACCAGGTAAGGCTTGGTGATTTACAGGTAGGTTGGGACCGATTAGTAGATCCTGACCAACTAGTTCAGAATCACAATATCCCCAGGAATACTGCAGTAAGGTCTCAAAAGATCTATATAAATGATCAGGGAACTCCCATTATCAAATACAATAATTGAGTATCTCAGGCAACCAAAAATCAAATTCTTGTAAGGTCCTGATTACCTGAGCATTTTAGGAACTTCTGACCAGTTGTGACAATTCTATTCTTTCAGTCCTCAAGGGGATTCTAACAAAACTAGCAATAAAGTAGGAAAGATGAGTTGGAAAGGAGTTCTGAGGAGGATGGAACAATGGGTAAGGAGGAAGAAAGTGGCCCACCCCCCTTTCTCTGCCAGCCACCCTCCCTCACACTGTCCGTTCCTTGATGACACAGCTGATGTGATTAAGATCGTCCCCAAATCGCTTCACAGCAGCCCTCAGCATCTCTATCTCCGTCTCCGTCCACTTCGCACTGTCAGAAGGGGAAAGGGGGGATAGCAAAAATGGGAGGAGGAGGGGTGTGGAGCCAGCCCACAGGCTATGCATTCCACAGCCAACCAGCTTCCTCCTCCCAATCTCTGAGGCCCCTTCTACGGATGCATAAAGAGGTCCTCCTTAAAAAAAAAAGTTCTTAAGGCCCTGCCGGAACCCTGAGGATCCCCAACCACATGAAATCACAACATCCTCTATTTTGGAACATCCCTCTCCTCCATCAACGTGAAGTTGTTGCTGTAAACAGCATACGATTCAACAAGTAGGGGCCTGACAAACAGAACCCCTCAACACTGCACACAGTCCGCGGGAATTCCATTCGAGCTGGGGTGAGTGGCAGTGGTGGTGGTTTGTGGTTTGCCGGTTCGCAGCAGAGTACAACTGTGAACTATGAGTCCGGGTTATGGGCCTCAGTCTGTATTTTTATCTGTCATTCATTCCTTCATTCAACAATCATTTATTACACCTACTCTGCGCTGTGCCAGGCACAAAGAGACACATCTGTCCCTGTCTTAGAGAGGGTCCGTTTCTGTGACTGAGTCCACGCTTTCGCTCTCAGTGTCCACGTCCCCGTCCGGGCTCACGTACCCAGCAGGGGAAGAGTCGGCCACAGGATGCAGCTGCATCGTCAGCTCCCCGAGCTTGGTGAAGGCGGCGCCTGCCGCGGAGAAGATCTCTCCGACCTGGGGGCGGGGCAGCGTTACGGGGGGCAGGCGCACACCCCCCGCGCCGTCCCGCCCGGAGCCCCTAGCCCCACCCCAGGCTTGGCTCCCGCCCGCCCCCCGCCCGGGGCGGAAGAGCCGAGAACCAAGTGGGGGGACCCGCCCTCCCGTGGCCGCCAGGGAGCGCTGTCCGCGAGGGAGGTCGAACCTTTGTGGACGCTGACGTCATGGCCCCGCGCGCCTCCTCACGGAGACGCCGCCGCCGCTACCGCCGCCACCACGCGAGCCGGGACCACGGCAAGCCGGGCGACTGAAAACCTCCGGCCCCCGCACAGGAAGTCCCTCCCTCCCCACAGCTGATTGGCTCAAGCCCGGCCGCTCCCCGCCTCATCAATCGCGGTCCTAGACCGCCTTGGCACTCAAAGCGAAGCAGAGGTGGAAGCCACCGCCTCACTTCCGGCCGTGTTCACTGCACTTCCGTCCTGGGGTTTGGACTCCCGTTGATGCCGCCCTCCAGTCGCAGCCCCGTGCTCGCCCCCTCACCCAAGCACAGACAAGGCTTACGAGAGCAGATTCTCTTTATTGTGGTACGAGACAAAGCGAGGGAGCTGGAGAGACAGTCAATGGCCAGCCCCAGCCCCCTCCACTGGGGCCCGAGGGGGTACAAGGGCTTCAGTCTCGCCACGGAAACCCAGTCCCTCGGAGGACGCTAGAATTGGTGGGACGCGACCCAGGTGGGGGGGTGGAAGGAGTCTTTAAATAGAGGAGGGGGCTGGAGAGGGGAAACCGGACCGTGCTCTAGCGCACCATGTATTCCTTGCGCTTATTGAGCCGAACTTGGCAGAAAGAGAAGCCTCCAAGGAGGAGGTAAAGGCCCGCGGCGATGAAACAGTTGTAGCTGACTTGCTCGTAAAGGTTGTATATGTTCTGGGGGCCATTCCTGAAGGTGGGGATTAGACAGAGAAGTGTCAAACATTAATAGCAGCCAACGCTTAGTGAGCTCTGACCACGTGCCAGACACACCGTTCTAATCGTTTTTAGGTGTATTACTCAATCTTCTTGACCACCCTGTATGATGAGGTCTACTATAATATCCATTTTGCAGAGGTGGACTAAGGTACAGAGAAGTAAAATACCCGAAGAGGCCATACCTAAAGTGGTGGGTTTAGGATGGCTGCTGAGTTCCCAAGAGTCTGGTTCCCAAGACTGCTACTAACTACATTCTGAAAAGAAAGCAGTTCTCCTCTGTCAGTTCCCTAACCTCGGTGCCCCAAGCACCCAGCGTCCCGGACACAAGTCTGCCCCCAGCCCCGCCTCCCCCACCTGACTACTTACTCAAAGTCTTTCTCCGTGAAGGGAACATCCTCAATTAACACAGCGGAATGGACGTTGAAAAATATTCCGAGCATTATCTGAAAAATGGGAATGGCTAGGTTGTTGAACTCAGGCACCTGACCTCCTGGTAACGCTCTAAGCCCCTCCCATTTCTAATGCTGCCACAACACCCGGGCCTGGGATTAACCAGAACAAGGTAGGATTAGGGGTGGTTGTTGCTGGATTCGGACTCGGCCACCTGGAATAGGGACTTAAGTGGTGACATTGAGAATGGCTCAGGCAATGGCAGGAATAGTGAGCAACCCGTCTTTCCCAGGAACCCAAGTTATCCTCCTCCCCAGAGGCGTCATTATCACGGGACAGTGCGGAAGAGGTGAGGAAAAAACGGCACTTCTTCATAATATTTCTTCTTGAAGTGAGGGTAGGATAAAGTCCTGGACAGACAAGGCCCAGCCATCCATTTCGGTTACAAGCACTCCCTTTCCCCCAATATCCTCCATTCAAATCAAGCATCTCTCAGAAACCCAGCTCTTTTTCTTATCTTGAGGAGTTTCCACACTTACCAGCCCCGGCTCCTCCCATTCCAGACTTCACCCCCCACCCCGCTCCAGTTCCCATTTTTCAATCTCAGTTCTGTCTTGTTCTCCAGCGGCCAACAGATCAACCAGCTCCAGCCTGCCTGCTTTCTAAGGCCCGGAGTTTCCTAGCTTTCCAACCCTCCAACCCCGGAGCCCCTCAGGCCCTTTCCGAGTCTCGCCGGTGGGGGGGGCCCTCACCAACATGATCACTCCCCAGGCGCTGAGCACTATGCCGCAGGCGGCCAGCTTCGGCCCACAGCACAGGAGCGATGCCATGTAGAAGGGAATCCGGGGATCCTCTAGGGGTGAGCCGGGTGGAAAGGCGGTGAGAGGAAGCCTTGGACGCGCTGGAGGGCTGCGGAGAGGGAGTGGCCTCCGGCCCCAACCATCATGCTGGGGGTGGGGGGAGCGGCAGCGGGGAACGCCAGGCACCTCGGAGTCCTCTCGGGACTTCTGCGGGAGAAGACGGTGTCTGGAACTCAAGCAGCTGTTCGAAAGCCCTTATTGACTTATGTAGCTGGGGCGTGAGTATTGCAAGAGGGCCTCGAGTTTCTTGGTCTTCCCCCGATTCCAGGTTGAAATGGAAGGAGCTGGTGTATCATGTGACCAAGTCTGACAAGTCACGTGACGAGGAACTAGCTGTAACCGGGCCTGGGGGAAAAGTCTGTAACCCTGGCGGAGCTCCTGATAACTTGGACGATGGGGATCTTAGGATCAGAGAATTGGAACCATCTGATTTCGCCCTCAGATACTTAGTCTCGGATGGTATCCTGTGATGGGGAAATGGTAAGTTAGACATAAAGGTTTATACATAGCGCGCTTCCGTTACTTACTCCTCCCTTTTAAAACAGATGTTCTTACACAGTAAAAAGGAGGTAGGAGCTCCTTCCCGAGGCCAAGCATGCTGTTCTGACCAGACGGTTTAAAACTGGTGAGGGTTCTTGGCTTTGGAAATGCTTAAGTAACATTTTATCATCACACTTGGAATACTGTATAATTCTAAATGCCAAATCCAGGAACAATATGAAGTTACGAAAAGTCCAGGGAAAGCTGACTCGATGAGCCAGTTGTGAAAGCGAGTAGTCTTGTTAAATACACTGGAGAAAGGAATAAGTACACAAAAATGTCACTTTGCTTTCCTGCTGCAAACCAAGGAAACTGATTATATAAGTCCTTTGAATAGGTAGAATACAAAATTTAAAAATAAGAATAGATCATCCCCTCCCAAAAAAAGTTCTCATACTTCACTGGTGAGAGGCAGATTTGTAATAATTATTTGGGGAAATAGGGATGCTTGAAGAACACAGTTTTGCACAGAGCAAGTTGTATCCATTCTAGTGAGAACAGTGACCTCAACATAATTGAGAGGAATAATTTTGACCCTGAGACCTCAGAACCAAACAAGGACTCAAGGTGATTGGCTAGAATAACTTTGTGATATTTTTTCCACTTGTTTTATGCATATTGTTCTTAAAGGGTTGTGAAAGAGATTGGAACCTTGGAAACACATAGAAATCCCAGAGTATTAAAGGGGCTGGGAAAGTGGCCTTGAAACATGAATTTCGTATCTCTTTTGTTTGCGACTGTCTGGAAAAGAAAGCCATTTTGGGGCAAAGGTTTTTGTTCTGCCCTAGAAACACCATTCTTATTCAGGGACTTTTGGGGTACATGTGTGAATAGGAGGAATGAAGTGGAGGGAAAATTGCTAAGGAACAGAGTCAGGAATTTCTAACTTGGCTACCAAGTATGAAGTTTAGTTCCTGGGAACAGAAAATTAGCTGAAATCTCCCTCCCCTACTCATGATCTTGGATGTTTTGGAAGTAGGGTCAGGCTAAAAGGCCAAATCCAGCTTGTAGCCTGTGCATGTCCCTCAAACAAAGCACTTTTTCATTTTTAAATGGTTGAATAAACTTAGAGAATAATTTTTGACACGTGAAGCTCATATCTCAGTGTCTATAGATAAAACTTTATTGGAACATGGAATACAGTTGCACTCATTTGTTTACATGTTGCCTATGGCTGCCTTCACGCTACCACGGGACAGGTGAGTAGTTGTGACAGAGACTGTGGCCTATGAAGCCTAAAATATTAATATTATCTAACCTTTGCAAAAAAGTTTACTGCCTCCTAGGCTAGTGGGATACTGATGGGGGAGGATATAGAGCCTTAGCAGCAGAGACTTAGGAAAGCATGAAATTCAAGATGGAAATGTCAGTCCTAAAGCAGATGTGAAGTCTTCCAGGTGGGGGCACCTTAGGGCTCAGATAGTGATACTGTTTTCTATGCAGCTGGGCTTCAGGTATTCATAAGGCAAGTCAAGTTGCTCATTCCGGGCTTTAATCTCCTTTTCCAGATTTTCCAAATCTGTTTGGAATTGCTTTAGCACAGCTTTGGCCTTGGGGCCTGAGAAATATTTTTCTTTGTGATGCCCCAGAGGTACCTGAGACAGAACAAAGGATCAGTCACTTTCTAGTCTGCAGACAGAGGCACCTAAAGCCCAGCACCTCACTCTGATGTTTCCTTTCCAACTGTTATTTCCCTTTCCCTAGAGTCCCCTCTTACCATGTCTGGCTGGCGGCGACCCAGGTGCCATGTGATGGTCATTTGAAGACAGGCCTGCCGGATATCGGGTAGTGACCCCATCACTGTGGCCATTGTCACATCTTCCTTGGTGGTGGGTGGGGGCATCCGCATTGTGCATGGGGCATTGGGGACCCAGGCATACCAGTCCAGCTAGGGGAAGAAACTGCAACCCTAGGACCCTGGTACTTAAGGTTTGAACTCCCATCTCTCCCTCAGGTCTGCCGAGGTCCAGACACTTGCGTTCAGGAACCTGGGCTTTCAGCTGTCCATACCTGGCCCTGGTTGATGGCCCCATGCTGGGCAGTGCATGTGAAGACACACATGGTAAGAAAATGGCAGAGTTGAGCCTGGGACTGGAAGGAGATAGGGAAACCTGGGTGGGAAAGGAACAGGATTTAGAGGCTGTAGCATATGAGGATAGAAATAAAGGCTGATATCTTGGATGTCCATATTTTAGAATTGATAAGTGTTCATTTATTTAGGTATATTTGCATCGGACATGGGTTTCAATCCTGCTAAGTCACTTACAGCTTGGTTAACGTAGGCTAATTAACCTCTCTTAACCTCAGTTTTTTCATCTGAAAATGTAGATGATACCTACATTATAAATGAGATAAGTAACAAAATCAGCTGGTATGCAATAAGTGCTCAATTAGTTGTTATGGGAGGCTTGGGCGCTGAAAAGTTCTGAGTGATCAAATAGCCTCTGCCTCAAAAAGTGGTTAAGAATTTAGGGATGCTTCCCCCTGTTCTCAGATAGGCAATTATAAATCTCTGTGATATATGAGGAATAAGAGAACTTATGGATTTCCATGTCACAGCAAAGAGGAGCTTCCCACAAGGGTTATTTCAGGTCACTCATTTTTCAGTGGATTTCGGGGTTCAGAGTCCCAATAATCCTATTTGTTAAGTGGAACAAATATAAGTACTCCCATTTTATAGATTGAGAAAATCAAAAACCAGAGATATTGAACTGCTTGTCAGGATTGCATAGTTGGGAAAAGGCAGAGGCTGACCTTGAACTCAGGTTCCTGACTGTTAATTCTTTGCTATTTTTAATTTTAGCATACTTTCTCTAAAATGTCTGTTGGAAAAATAAGGCAAAGGTAAGCTATGAGAACTGAGGGAGAATAAGGGGGAGGGAAGAATGAGAGGCACTTAGTGGAGATTAAAGTTAATTTGTGTTATGGACTGAATATGTGTCCCCCCAAAATTCTTGTGTTGAAATCTAATCCCCAAAGTGTTGGTATTAGGAGGTGGAGCCTCTGGGAGGTAATTAGGTCATGAGGGTGGAGCCTTCATAGATGGTATTAGTGCCTTTATGAGAAGAGGCCAGGGAGCTAGTCTGCTCTCTTTCTGCCATGTGATGATATAAGGAGAAGAAGTTGGCTGTGTGCAACCTGGAAGAGAGCCTTCACCAGAACCCTGACCTGCTGGTACCCTGATCTTGGACTTCCAGCCTCCAGAACTGTGAGGAATAAATTTTTGTTGTTTATAAGCTATTCATTCTGTGGTACTTTGTTATAGCAACCCAAACTATGTGAATATTTAATTTCAAAACATAGATACTGGCCAGGGAGAGAAAGAGGGGACATGTCTTTTGGGACATGTGGAGCCTAAGGGACAGTACTGAGAAGTGTAAAGTTTGGTCCTGGAAGGGTGGGGGTGGTGCACCCACAGCGTCCCCAGGAGAAGCTCCCTCCAGGGTGCAAGTGTTTGCTGCTTTCCCAGGATTGGCCGTAATGGATCCCCAGTCAATGTCAAAGGCAGAGGTGTTGGTCTGAAGCGGGAGGAGGAGGGACTGGAGAATGATTCCAAACAGTCCAGGTAGGCCTGTGTTAGAGGAGGATGAGCCTAGGAAGTGCTCAAGACAGGGTGTTTCTTCCCCAGAGGTTAAAATGTGGGTGACTAAAGGTAGTGGCTAGATTCTGGTTGGAAGGTTGGGGACGTAAGGACGGTGGGCTGGATTGGCTAAAGAAACCTGAGCCCCAAGGATCAGGGACCTGAGTTTGGGTTCAAGCCAAAACATGTTTAGTATTGAATTTGCATCTAAAATGACCTTGCACTGTGGTGAGTGTGCAGTATGCCTGGACCCTTTGGGTGTGCTGGACAGTAGCAGGCAGGAGAGGGAGGGAACACAGGGTGGGTCCATCATAGGCTTCAGTGGGAAAAATCTTCCCATTTATATCCTTATGAAGCGAAACAGACCCTGGGCAGAAACCCTCACTGGCTATAGTTCTGGCCTGGCTGGGCCCCATGATGTGGCAGGTTAGGGGCATCTGTGACTAGGGATGGGTATAGGGGTTGATGACCAGGGTCTCTGAGGAGGACAATCCCTGGGTGTCTAGAATTGTCCTTAGTCTCAGGAGGTGTGAATGGGGTTCAGATACTTTCCCACATGGAGGGAGGGGTGTGTGATGAGGGGTTCGGGTCCTGGCCCGAGAGGGGCAGGGCTGGGAACGGGCTCTGGCACAGTCTCCCAGGAGCTCCTGTCTCTGGGATGGACCTTACCTCGGTCCTGGGCCTGGCATAGCCCCACATCTGTGATCTCCCGACACCAGGCCTGAAGCTCAGGGTCCCCCCTCACGATGTCATCTTTTTGGTAGAAGAGGTGGATGATCCCCTCCACGTACCTGCCCAGAGGAGAAGGGAGCTGAGCTCTCTGAGAGTAGAAGGCTCTAGCCTCTGACCTCTGCTTCTCTCTCTGTGGCATCTGCCCAGCTGCTTCTACTGTGTCTGGGGAGGAACCTCAGAACACTTGCCTTTGGGGACATCCCCTGTGCTTTACACACACCAGTGTCTAACGGAAGGAGATGAGGGTCAGTAGTTCTAGAAATTCCCTACACAGGGTTGCTGGCCATGCTTCCTAGCAACATCCTGATTTTCCAGACCCCCAGTCTCCTCACCACAGCTCGTCATGTGTGTTCTCTGTCCCATCCCAGTCTCTTCCCTTTCAGAGCCCGCCCACTCTCTCCTCACCCTTCCTCCTCTCTCCCCAGGGTTGAGCTCTCAGCTCCTCCTGGCTGTACCTCCTCATTTTCACTGTGCTTTTGCCCCATGCTGACCTCAGACTAGAGCCCTTCTCCCTACACCCCTCCATTTCTCAGCTCCCTCTCACCCACCGGGCAGTGATCTCCCAGAGCCGTGAAGCATCATGGGCATAGTGAGCACTTGGGATTCCCAGCAGGCCCCGGTCAGCCAGGTCGTCAGGAGGACAGAGGGAGCAGTAGGTCAGCTGAGCCATTGCCCGACGGAGCAGCTGCACATGGCCCCCTCCACCTGTGCTCACTGCCTGGGACAAGAGAGTTGACAGGTCTTGAGGGCTAGAAGCAGGGCTAGAGGACCATGGCTTACTAGAAAAGGGGATGAGAGATGAGATTAAGGTCATGGCTATAAAAGGGACAGGGCTTGTGAGCCTAAGGGTCAGGACATTCACATAGGTTGGTCTGGGATCTTAAAGGTCTTAGAAGATCATAGCTGGAAGATTAGGGGGCTCCACACCCCATTTCCTCCTCACCTTATCAAATATTCCTCCATCTGAGATGAGTCGGGTCCGTGCCCGGGTATTAATTTCCATGGTGTAGCGGATATGAGGGATCAGGAGCTGGGGTAGAGGAGATTGGAGGGGAGGTTAATGGAGGCTTTGCTTGGGTCCTTTCCTTGTAGGGCCAGACACCCAGCATAATGCCTTCTCTCCTCTTGATGCTTTCTGCCCTGCTGCTACCTTGACAGGCTGGTCCCCTTCTTCTCTGATCACTCACTCCAGTTGATCTCTGGAGCCACACTGACCAGGATTTCAACCTAAACTTTACCATTCACTTTGGTACTTGGCCAAGTTGATGACCTCTAATCTGCAATCTCCTCATCTGTCAACAGGGGGCAATAATAGGATCTCTCATCTTAGGGGCTATGATGTATGAAGGGTATTTAGTACACACAAAAGTCCTCAAATAGTGGCTATTATGATTCTGTTATTTCCACTTCAAGTGCAGGTGTCTTAAGAATCAGCTCCTTTTGATTTTCTTCTATATTTCCTCTATCATTCATATCCTCATAGCTTAAACTAGCCTCTCATTATCAAAGCTGCACCTCCATCCTTTAGTTTCATTGTCAGGTTTTTCTAGGGAGGGTACTTTCAGTCAGAATTAAAGGAGCTATATGGAGCTACCTGCTTAAGCAGCAGAGAGGCTGCTGTCAATCTGCCCCCACCCCCAATTAGGCACTGTCAGACCCCCTTCCTGCTTTCCCTTAGCTATTGAAAAAGGCCACCTGATCCTCCCATGCATTTCTTTTTATCTTAAACTATTTGTCTTACTTTTCACACAGTTAATATGCAGGTTTTATGCAATTTTGGTATTTATCTGAATTGTTGGTGCTGGACACAGGGAATGACCCAAGTGATACTTTTGGTTTTAAGATTTCAAAGCAGCTCACATTAGTCTGAAATCCAGAAAATTCATGAAAAATGCTGCATGTCATAGAAAGCCCAAAGTCGACATGAGGAGGGAAGATGCATAAGGACAACCCCTAATAATAACAATAAATGCAAGAACTAATGTTTTTGGAGCATTTAGCATGTGTCACGCTATTACATATCATATTATCCTTTAACAACCCCCATGATGGAGATCCTGCTATCCTCACTTAAAGATGATGACATCTGGGGCTGGGCGAGGTGGCTCACGCCTGTAATCCTAGCACTCTGGGAGGCCGAGGCGGGCGGATCATTTGAGTTCAGGAGTTCGAGACCAGCCTGAGCAAGAGCGAGACCCCATCTCTACCAAAAATAGAAAGAAATTAATTGGCCAACTAAAATATATAGAAAAAATTAGCCGGGCATGGTGGCGCATGCCTGTAGTCCCAGCTAC
>CAUYRT010016277.1:0-11981 GCA_963574885.1 Lepilemur ruficaudatus | reverse complement strand
AGTCCCAGCTACTCGGGAGGCTGAGGCAGGAGGATCGCTTGAGCCCAGGAGTTTGAGGTTGCTGTGAGCTAGGCTGATGCCACGGCACTCTAGCCCGGGCAACAGAGTGAGACTCTGTCTCAAAAAAAAAAAAAAAAATGAAGCTATGACTAGGTCAATATCAAATACCAACTCATTCCAAAAACTATGATTTATCCTTGAATATATCATCGGTGAGTCATTTGGAAATGCATGAAATACAGTGAATGAAATAATGAGAGCCTCTGACGTTCAAATGGAATTTGACAATTGCTCAACCTCCCCTTCTCCTTCCTTTTCTCTTATGTAATCCCTGCTTCTTATCCAATACTCCCCAATCTGAGGTATCTAAGATAGCTCTCTCTGCCGTTTCTTTTCCTTGTGTTATACAAAATAAGTAAATGATTTGTTCATTTTCTTTTGAGCTGTGAACAGCAAAGAGAGAGAATTTAAAAGGATATTATGAAATCTATGTCAGGACTTTGTTGTCAATCATGATTAATTATGACTTTTTAAAATTTAGTGTTTTCCTGAATAAGTAGCAATTCTCATAATTTTGCAAGGTTAATTAAAGATCAAATGTTTGATATAAAATACATATGAATATTTAATCTTTGAGCTTCCTAGCCAGGAAACCAAACTCAAGCCTTTTCAATTTTAAATAAATAGTTTTTCTAAAGCCTTAGTAAACTATTTTTTTCTATTTTTTAAAATTGACAGCAATGCAATTTAAGATGATGAGAAAATAAAGAAATAAACAATACAGTTCAAATAAACTCTAATAACTTGAAAATAAAAGGTGTCAACTATAAGTAAAAACTTATGTGGTATAAGCAAAAAGAAAAAAGAACACTTTGTTTACTTAAATGTTAATAGCTATCTTTTGATTTTTTTCATAAAATTATTCTTTATGTTTACCCATTTTACAATTATAATCCTATTCTATGAAATTCAGAGATATAAGATTATATTTCTATTTATTGTCAATTATTTAACATCCACTCTAAATCTATATACTGTCTGACATTTCACAGAGACAGAAACTAATCAATATTTTAGAAGGCATCCTCATTATTATAGGCCAAATGAAAAACAAATAGTAAGATCGTTATCATTAAAGTCATAGAAAAACTCCAATTCCAATATGCCAGTGCACTGTCTGTATCTTCATCTGGGAAAGTCAGTTTTCAATGCCTCCTTTAATACTACTGTTGAATGATATGGATATATCTACATGCTTTAAAAACAGTAGTTCTAGTTTCGGTGATTTCTAATTAGGAAGCTGCATGCAGTTAAATAGGTAATTTTTATATTACCTTATGGTTTATAAATATTTTATTTGGATAACATCACTTTTGTTGAAATTATACTCACACATACCAAATTTTCTTTCTTTGAGAAAAAAATGACATAATTTTTAACTCAATATATTCCTAAAAATTGAAATATCTCCATATGAAGCTATCTTGAAATTAATTCTTACATGGCTATTCCTTCATTAAAATAGATGAGATTCCTCAATATAGAGAAATGTTGTTTAAAGCAACCAGCATTCAGATTCTTAGGCTGCCATCAAGAAGTTAACACTTTCAAAGCTATGGTTTCTCTGTCCATAAAATTAGGAAAATATCTCTGCCTTGTCTAACTTACATAGTTGTTTTGGAATCTAAATGAGATTTTTGTTACCAATAGCACTTAGGAAAAAATGCAGAGAGCATTCTATAATACATGTGACATATCAGTAAAATCTTAAATCTAGGAACCCAGGAGCTGAAAAATTATAATGAGTATACCAGTTGGTCTATGGTTATATTTAACAAATGTCAATATACTATTCATTTCTTGTTAAATGATTTTTTTTAAAGCATGATAACAAATAAACTTTCCTGGATACTTACAGTTCCAGGGCGAGGATATGGAATTCTACCCTGATAGGAAATCAGTTGATGATTGGGCCCTTCTTTGTGAGCAAAAGGCCCATTAAACACAGTCTGTATATCAGATAGATGATACACACACACTGCTGATCCTTTGAAAACCGAGCTATAAAAGAAAACAGAAAAAGTCTATTTTTAATTTTTTAAATTTAAATACAATTTAAATTTACAATCTAAGAAGTAGATGATGTTTAAAAGTTGGCATAATTTATTATGGTTAAATGTTATGATACACATATGTAAAGTGGAAAAGTTCTACTGCAGTAAAACAAGGCTTTGATACACAAAGTATTAAAATATTCAATACAGCTATGGAGGTAGTAGACAATAGTAAGTTACAGAAATTCTTTGTTTTAAAACAAGAGTCAAACACATCCTTAAAGACATCTTTTTAGATATCCTGGGCAAATGTAAATATGATTTAAAATCAATATCTCTGTAATTTTATTTTAGTTCAAATAGCTCATTGTAGTTTACAATTACAGCAAGCTTTTCCCAGTTAGAAAAGAATGCTAAACTTTTAGATTTTTGTTTTGCAGTTGATGAACAGGACCCATTACATTCTGCATTAGCCAAGTCACAGCAGGAGTATTATGCTGGATTCTAAGTAACATTTCTAATACAAAATTAACAAACATAAATATGTACAGGAAAGGGTCAGAATATTATGAAGTATCTTTAAACATATACTAATTAAGTCTGGGCACCCCAGCGAAACTAGAAAACATTAAACCTATTTTCAAATGTATGAAATACTGTCATCTAGACCATAAAAACTGTTTCAGTAGTTTGTTAGTTTCTAAATAGCCATCACTTTAAATTGCTTCAGAAGTAAAAAATATTTTGATGTAAGTGCGTAACTTTTTCCAGCTTTACTGAGGCATAACTGGTATACAAACAAACTGTACATAATTAATTAATGTATATAAATTGTTAAGTTTGGACATATGTATACACTTGTGTTACCATCACCACAATCCAGGTAATAACCACATCTATCACCTCCAAAAACAGTAACAAAAAAAAAAATGCCAAAAGTTTTAGTTGATCATGAATGCTCAAATAGTTTTCTTAAACCGTAATATTTAATATACTTTATTTCTGCATTATAATTCACATTTTTGTTTCTTAGAGAAAAATAACATGTAATCATAAATACCTGGTGCAAAACTATTTTGAAAGCATTAATTCATCTCAAATATATTTTGGTAACAGGCAAAAGTAAATAAAACAGGAGGGCTACTTTCCCAATACTATGTAAAATTAAAAGTTGAAGAAAAGAAGGCTATTATAATAATTAGTGCTCAATACATTTTATTGTCTAGTTCATAAAGTGTAATTGATTAATAATTACCTTGATGTTGTAAAAATGCCATACACTAGTGTTGTCCTTGGATTATCAGTTTCCAGCAGAAACACGTCCTCTATAAAAAAGGAAAACATTATTCTTTTGAAGTTTCCAAATATTAACTATATTGTTTTAAAAAATTATCCCAAGTGTATAATTTCAACTATGAAAAGTACTTCTCATATAGATACTGCTGTAAAACCATAATTTGGATGACAGGAACATGACAAAGTAAATCGAATACAATGTTACAGAGACACTAATGGAATTTATGAAGACTTTGTATCCCTATGGAAAGCATGCTAATAAAATAATAAGTAGAAAAACACAATGCTACATAATATAGACTAGAACTATGTAAACATTAAAACTATAATTCAGATACAAGAAACAGATTAACAGTGATTATCCCAGGGTAGCAAAGCTATAGACATTTTCTGGTTGCTTCTATATTTCTGGATTTTCTAAATATTCTTTAACAATTATATATTACTTTTTTAAATTTAAAAATATTACAAATCTGGATTTCTTTTCTTTTTGACCTAGGTCAAAAAGAAATGGTTAGTTCATGGAACATGGAAGAAAACTTTTTCCCAGTGACTTTTTAAATATAAAATAAGACATTTTTGTTGTTTATGGTCAAATTGCTAGTGATATTTTTTACTTAATGAATAGTTCCTCTAACAAGATGTTTAAAGTATATTAAGGCAAAGACAGAAGTAAAGTATGGTAATGAATAACAGAACATGAAAGTAGATTTCTGGTAGAAAACCTCAACTAATAGTCAATTGCTATGTTTATAAGAAAGATCTGGATTTGTGGACAATCTTGAAAATATAATCTTTGCTGAGAAATACAAAGAAATAGGTATTCATTTTAAATTAACAATGAATTTAAATGAACTTTGACTAATAAGTGAATAACCACTATCCTTTCCATATGTGAATAAAGGCTGACAATATCTAGTTCTCCCTGAAGAACAAGCAAGACTGCCACATGACAATACTCGCAAACAATATGGGGATACAATGAGTGGTTAGGCTATGTCACAAAATGATATTAGAATTTTTTTTTTGAAAAGCTTATACAGAAAATTGTGCTTCCATCACCAACATAATGGCACTTGTGGACAACAACTGTCTATTTCAGATAACTGTTGGAACCACTATTTTTTTTTCTTATTGTAATACAATTTTATTGTTTACCTATCATCTGCCACAAAATCTCAGAATAATCATTATTTTAATAGATTGATGTAAAAGAAAAGCCACTTATAAATGGCACTTAGTAAATATGATGTGTAGCAGGTTATTATAATTAAAGAGAACTATTCCTTTATAGAAAGGAATCAGTCTGTTAGTCCTTATTTGACCTGGAAAGTATAAGACTCCTCATGTCATGCTGAGAATATTTGGTTTCAGGGTCACCAAGCAGAACCAAGACAGAAACACAAGTCTCCAAATTTCTACTCTGACACTTTCCATCCAAACTCTACTCTGTCCCTTAGCTGCAATAGTAAAATCATATAGCTAAATTCTCATGCAATCTGATCTCAAATCAGAATATTAGACATTCAAATATACATGAAATACATATTCATTTATAAAAGCACAAACATATTTATTACCTATATATCAACCATACAAGTACTCTCCCAACACACACATTCATATATCATGATTACTTCAATGAACTAAATGTTCCAGAAGTATAATCAGGTGCAAAATAGATTTAAAAGATTATTATGAGCAGTATCTAGATCATTCATTCAAATTGGCACATTATTTATGCTAAAATATCTACGGAAAATACATTCTTTTCTGAGAGCTTATTGAAATATATAAACCTTATAAGCTCTCCTTCAGAAACATTTTTCAATCTGACAGCTATGTACCTAATTCATCAAAGTGTGTTTCTGGGCCATCTTCGTCCGTTACGGAGCACACCAGCCTCGCTTTTAAGAAGGTGGTCCACTTGTTGACAAGGCTACGCAGTCCACCCGTGTCATTCTGAAACCATTTTGCAAACACAATTTAGATTGTGTAAATAAATATTGAAGTGTACTAAAAATTAAACTTGGACTCATTGCACATGTTTTATAATCTGAAGAAAGGAAATGCTAATCACATTTGCACATCAATAGTCAAAGAAAAAGATTTAATACCTATAGTCTTTTATACAGTAGTTATACTATTATTCTCTTACAGTATGATATCAGCTAGCAATCAATTAATTTATTTGATAAATATATACCCTGAATCTTTGTAATTTTAACAATATATAATGGAAATATTTATAAAATGTTACAGAGAATGAAGAATTAATTTTCCTTTTCTTGGTAACTCATCTTCAATATGAACATACATTACTGTACACAGTAAGTCTTGCAGATTCTACTGTGGTCAGAAGAGTAGATATATTTTTTACACTATATAGGCCCTAGTAGTTCTATTTTCCCTCCTTCATTTCTCTGTATGATCAATTAATTCTCAGTATTTCTAATCAGATGCTTTATTGTACACATTTATCCAGGTAGGACAGGGGACGTGGCATTTGCATTGTTCACAAATAGTCTCTATTGATGACATTGTTTATTTTCTGTGTCCAGAAGCCTTTTATGTCTTCTGCTGACTTTGCTACCTTTTTCCAAATGATAGAGAAAGAAACAACTTTCTCTATCAACAACTGAGCTCCACCATCAATGGAATATTGTAATATTTAAAGATAAACATTTTAGATGCTAAACACTTCAAGAAATACCTTTTCACAAAGGATGCTAGCCATAAATAAGTCGGGACAAGTCTCCAAAATATTAATATGAGAGGACATCACAAATTTTCTTACATTGTTATTTATACTGTTTATACACGGGAACATTTTGGTTACTGCTTATAATTAGAATTGTATTTTATTAAAGCATTTTTTAAATTATTTATGAAAAGTACCTTAATAATCTTAATAAATACTAATGTATTAAATAGAAATACAAAAACTAGTCAAAAATGTTTATTTGTTTAAAATGTAGCCAAAATATTTCCCTGAATTAAGATTTTTACTGAAATAGAGCATGCTTATCTCATGACTGATGCTTTAACTGATGAATTAACATTATATTAAATGTCTCCTCTAGATACTTTATTTATTTGTAAAATATTTACATAAAGATTTGAATTTCTTAGTCTTTCTTCCAATTAGAACAGTATTAATACTTACAGGACATATCCTAGCAATCATGGAATGAATCTGTTTTGTGCTCCTGTTATTGTCAGTCAGTTTTTCTTTGAAGAAGAAGTACACCTTGGCATCATTTGGATCAGTACCATCTGGGATGACATGTGCATCCACAAACATAGGTTCTGAAAAAGAATATAAAGACTATTTATATTCATGATGAAAACTCATCTACTGTTCATCCAAGTAGACCACAGGCACATGCCTTTCCCATCTCTGATATAAAAGAACAATTCAGTGCTCACAGGCAAAATTTCTAAAAGCAGCAATTGTATTCACTCAACATACCACAGTTGGAATGTCCAGTACCACCAAGTATAGCCATAATATATATATAATAGCTTAAACTATTTTTCTTTGTCTGAAATACATTCTAGAAGTGCAGTAAATGCAAAATTCTTTGTGCATTGATGAGTTTTAAAAAAAAATTGAAAAACTTTTCTACCAGTTATTTCCCATGGAATCTGATGATTGATTTATTGAAAAAAAAGTTTGCTTTTCAGAGTGTGGTTTTCAATCTAGTGCATATAAACTCAAAATCTTTGAAGCAGAATGAGGAATTGGAAGTCCAAGATCTGGAAAAAAATTTTTTTCTTAAAATACAGCATATGAAATGAAGGGGAAACTTTTCAAGGAAAAAAAATGTAGTCATTTGAAGATATACAAGGTTTCCTTATTTCAAGAACAAAACAACTTTTAGAATACTCTATTTCCAGATGTACTGGAGTAATAAGTTGAAGAAGTAAACAGACAATCAATGCTTTCTTGTGCTGGCCTATCAATGAAATACGATGCTTAACTGTGGTGACTCATGCTTAACCGTACAATGTTAAGTGAATTGCCAAATTCAGGGTCAGCTGGAAATTTTCCCCAGGCTGACATGACAAAGATGTTAGTGGTTTCTTTCTCCTCTAAACAACAACTGATTGGTATTATACAGTAAAATCAAATGAGCATTTTTTATGTGAATTATATATGATACCAAGAATTAGAAACAGTTGAATAATCATAAAGTTATGATATGTATGATTTCTATTGAATATTAGTTTTATAATTTTAGAATCTAAGTATAAAACAAAAAGGAAGATCTCCTGAATATAATCTATTCATTATATTTAAATGCCATATTTTTAGGATAATTTTTAGATTTGGCATTATTAATATATACAAGCACATTAAATGAAGTAAAAAGCATATTTAATCGTAAGATGTTACAATTAAACAACTAGAAAAGATGCCTGGGTACTGGCATTATGATGAATGTCACTGTCTCTTTTATTTATCCATATTCGTATGACAAATGTAGGATGGTTAATGGAATAAACAATTGGAATATGGGGTATGGGCTATTTCAATTATTTATTTATCTCAAATATTTTAAATCATAGAGTACAGAAGTATCATTACTGATGTCATAACCTGATATTTTGATTTTTAAGATTCTTCCCTAGTTACATAAAATATTTTCTTACCACTTAGCCATTTGGAATTGTGTTGATCAGTTCTGACTGCATTCCTCTTGGTTAAACTTCGAAAAATAGCAGCATCTGTCCCCATGAAATCTATGTACATTCCAGAGAAAAGCTCTTCATCTGTGAAAAAGTAAAAAAATGTTAACAGAAATTTAAATGGTTTTTAAAGCTATTTTAAAATTCAAAGTGAATTTATTAGTAGATCATCACGTATTACAGAGTGTTTGTAATTATTAATTGGTTTACATTGTCCACCAAATAAAAAAAATTCAGTAAATTTTAATCTTTTATCATTGTCAGCTATATGATTACTACTATATATTTTTATCAAATTCCCTAACAACTTTATTCTATACAAAGTTTCTCTGCCTATACTTAATTGTATCAAATACAAATTTTTGTATAGAGTATATTAGAATGTTAGATGTATAAAAGATAATGAAATAGCTGAGTTAATTATTTTCTTTTAACAAATTATAAAAACAGTGTAAAAGTCAGAAAACTTGGTTTCTAATTTTGGCAGTCACTCACAAACTAGGGATTAGGGCAAAGTTACATAATAACCTGAGTCTCAGTCTTCTCATCTATAAAATATGAGAAGTGGATTACCATCTCAAAAGTTCTTATCACATAATAAAATTTCTACAATCTTACTTAATGGATTGAACATAATAGTTTTTTGTTTAAATTATTATTATGACATGACATGGAAGCCATACTGAAATTGTCAAAACATTAAAAGACTTAATCATTAAAAGTGTATGTTTTAATCTTTA
Organism: Lepilemur ruficaudatus; assembly: GCA_963574885.1. Taxonomy (NCBI): domain Eukaryota; kingdom Metazoa; phylum Chordata; class Mammalia; order Primates; family Lepilemuridae; genus Lepilemur; species Lepilemur ruficaudatus. Next base: position 3,199 of record CAUYRT010016277.1, on the reverse strand, counting down.
GTGCTGGAAGGTTCCTAAGAGTAATCAAAGTGCTACTTTTTCAATTGTAACTCAGCCATAAAAAATAGAATATAGTCACAAGAAAGAAAATACATTGTAAAATTGAAAATAAATTATCATTAATAACATAATCAGGTATTTTAATCTACATATACATAACATTAGATATTTAGTTTAGTTTTGAAGATCCATATTACTCCACTATCTGGTAAGGAGCAGCAAGCATTGAATTGGTAAGAAATAATGTGACCCTTGCGTATAAAACAGTGGCTAAACATCTACTTAAAAAGAAATCAGATTTATCAGGTCAGGCCCACTGACTTGCCATGCAGCTGTGTTCTTTGACTGATGTTCTAGGATTACTCTCCTGGCTACCTTCAAATTGTGGTCATTTTGGCAGGACTGGAACATTGTGAAGCAGTCTGAGCTCACTGTTTAGTAACAAGTGAGTGCCAGTTGGCCAGGATATAATGGAGAATGGAATGTGTCTAATACGTGCTCCCAAGGTTATGAACTGGACCCCTACCACTTAGCGAGCTGGTAGGCATTTGGTTGCTCAGCTCTCCTTCCTAGCAGGGGTCCGAAGCCCATGAAAACAGATTATAGGGAGATAACAAAAATGTACGTGGAGCATTTTTGAGCAATTTAGCCTCTTTCAAATTCTGTGAACATTTGTGAGGCATATATACACATAGATTTGGCTGCTAAATTGCAATAACTTTGTAATTAATCATTTTTCATTTTTGTTATACTCAATTAACTATAAAACTGTGGATTATAAATTCTTGCTGTTCCATAGGGTGATTGGCACGGCTATCAGTTATCATATCTGTTTTGACGAAGGAAAAGAGAAAGGATACGTAGGGGTTGGTGTATGGCAGAGAGGACTAATTCTAAATCCTACTGCATACTACCTTGTTAGTTAGGTCCTAAATATTACACAAGCATGCATGTCTAATTGGCTTCCTTTCCTGTCTTAAATTCTCAGTAATTTTAATAGCAACTTAGGCACTTTCTGTTTCATTTTGTATCAATAAGAAATATTTAATTAATGTCATTTTGAAAAAAAATTTTGAAAGTAAGGATTTTATTTTTTTTTTATTCCAGAATTTCTTTGCAGGGTTTTATGCAAACATAAACTTGTGCCTTTTAACTTTGATCCAAAAATATTTTGCTTTCCAATTGTACTCCTACTGACCAGAAAAATTTCATGAGATTTATGATCGGTTCTTTACAAGATAATATCTGACTTCTTCGTTGCCCTACAATAATGACTGAAAATAGCAAAAGAACATTGAACTTATACCGTCAGTTAGATGTTACAACTATATCACGAAATTTGGAATTCTAAGTTTTTCTTGGCACTTAATAGATACAAGTATTTTAACCAATTTGTATTATTTAGTACATTGAAATTGAATGGAAATGATAAAGCACTATGATATGGTAAAGTGAGATGACCACACAAATTATTTGAGATAATTTTACAGGGATAATCAATTGGACAAAGCAAATGATAAATACAATCTTATAAAGCTTTTTGGTTTTTTTGTTTTTGGTTTTTAAGTTAAGCAAATTGTTTAATGGCTTTCTTTTGATTACAAATCATAATGTTTTTCAAATATTAAAAGGTAAGTAGCATAGGGACATTAGCATAGAAATTTGAATTCCTGTGAATTCTCAGGTCCTTGAAAAACTAGAAAGGCCAATATCTAACTCCCATTTTGTAATCAAATAGAATTCTCTCAGGGTAAAACTATTTAAGGACTTTTGGCAGTTTAGTAAGAAAATTTATACTGACCTGTTCTAACTCTTTTTATTCTAAACAATATTCAGTGAGATAAAACTTCAATATTGGGTATATTAACAGATCTTTGAAGTTTCTTCATAGTATTTAATTTGAAATAAATGAAAACTATATATATTTAACTACTGTTATACACATCATATGATTTCTAAAGGTAAATAAAATTTTCTTCCTAATGGAAAAAAGATTTGCCAAAACACTGTTCTTATTAAATGATATTTGGAAACTTACTTGAAAGACCTTGCATCAGACATAATTGGATAGCTTTGTAGTTTCAAAGCTTTCTAACTTTTTGTCCTAATGATATGCTTTCACCTCCTCCCTGCCCAATTTGAATGACCACATGGAAGTAATTCACTGGATAACTTCCAAGGTATACCTGTCTCATGTTAATTTCCAGCTATGAGAAAAAAAGATGAGCTGCCTATTTAAATGATTAATAGCAAGCACTTTGAACACCATTATGATTTTTTTTTTTTTACCTATTCTATTGTCAAAGGATACAATTTTACGAATGGGAACACATAAAGAAAGCAAAGAGAAAAAAGTAACTACTGTACATTTAACATATTGATATTCAAGGTTTGTCACCACAGTCAATTCAGGACGACTCAGACATATGCAGTAGGTGTCTTACCTAGATAAGAAAGCCTTTTAAGTGAGTCATAGAAAGGCACTCAACGACTGAGGTTAAAAAGCAGATTGATTTGTCAATGTATGTATCAGCAAGCAAGTGGGGTTGCCACTTAACTGATATTTTATGGAAAGTGAGAAAATGAAAAAGTAGCTTTATCACCACCTCCTTTTCAGTATACCAACACTTACACAATTCACAGAGAAAGTACTTGGCTAAGAATGTACTTGTTTTTCTTTAATTTGAAAGAAACACCATTTTTAATCATTTGTAAAAGATTAGTAAAACACGGGAGTGCAGATACCTCTTCAACATACAGATTTCAATTCCTTTGTATGTATACTCAGAAGTGGAATTGCTGGATCATCTAGTGATTCTATTTTTAGGGTTTTTTTTTTTTGCAAAACATTCATAATACTTTCCAAAATGGTTGTACTAATTTATATTCCCACCAACAGTGTACAAGAGTTCCACATCCTCACTTGTCATCATTTGATTTTTCCATCATAGTCATTCTAACAAGCGTGAAGTGATATTTCATCGTCTGCACTCTATGTTCATCTCAGCACGTTCACAATAGCCAAGATATGGAAGCAACCTAAATTTCCATCAACAGATGAATGGATAAAGAAAATGTGATATATGTATACACAATGGAATGCTATATAGCATTTAAAAGGAAGGAAATTCTGTCATCCATGACAACATGAATAGAGATAGGGGACATTATACTAAGTGAAATAATCTAGGCATAGAAA
>CAUYRT010016275.1:0-11353 GCA_963574885.1 Lepilemur ruficaudatus | reverse complement strand
GTAATTTTCATAGTTTCTTTTTTTTTTTTTTTTGAGGCAGAGTCTCACTCTGTTGTCTGGGGTAGAGTGCCATGGTGTCAGCCTAGCTCACAGCAACCTCAGACTCCTGGGCTCAAGCAATCCTTCTGTCTCAGCCTCCCACGTAGCTGGGACTACAGGCATGCGCCACCATGCCGGCTAATTTTTTCTATTTTTGGTAGATACAGGGTCTCGCTTTTGCTCAGGTTGGTCTTGAACTCCTGAGCTCAAACGATCCGCGTGCCTCAGCCTCCCAGAGTGCTAGGATTACAGGTGTGAGCCACTGCGCCTGGCCAAAAGACCCATTTTGGTAGCATGGTTTATGGTAGAGATGAGTGTGAGGGGAGAACAGAGAGAAGGATAGGCCCCTTTAAATTCCATTCCAATTTTATGATTGATCACCTGGAAAATTAGTTTGAAATGCCTACAGAGCTAGAGAGTTGAATTAGAAATTACTGAATGGATCAGACCAAAAGGTTTAATCTCAATATTCAGTTGCCACTAGTGACCTATGGTTAAAAACAGTCCCATTGCTATGGGAGAGCGTGATTTTCATCTCGGATAGTACCTTAAAGGTTAAGTGTTGCCCTGGTTCTTTGAGCAGTAATTTATAGCTTTGTGTCAATTTTTTTTCCAGAACCTTTTTGGTTCATTTTATTTGTCCATTTGTTGGGTTTTGAGGTATTGGTTTCATAATTTTATTTCATGCCGTGAGAAATAGAATTGACTTTTTTCTGATTACTCTTATTCATCATCAAAGTATCCTACTAATTTAATGGGTTTGAATTTGATAACCTGAAGTTTGTGGACTGTCATTGCTTTTATAGATTGTTTTATCCCAGTGTTACCTCTTTTAACTGAAGAGTTTTATTTTTGGAGTACTTTATTTGATTATACTTTAATTGAACTTCCTTGACCCTTCATTAGTTCTGCCACATTTGGATGATTCTCTATACAATTGAAACACATTGGGTTGGAATCATATTACAACCGACCAGAGAAGAATTACTCTAAATGAGTTTCGATCCATGAACCAACTCCCCCAAACACAGGATGGCTCTGATGTTTAAAAAACTGTAATCCCCTTGAAGGCAGGATTGTGTTTTATTGATTTCTGCCCAGGGACTAGTATAGCATCTGATCCTGATGAGCTGTAAGTAAAGATTTTGTGAATATCTAATCCATTGAATAATACCCGTTTGTTAAATTGATGAATAGAATAGTTGCCAAAGGTTTAATGAATATCTGAGTACATTAAGTGTTTGATTTCCTTTTATCTGTGTAAAAACTATGAAATAAATTTTGGCTTAGTATCTCTTAAAACGTTGTTTATAATAATAGCAACAATCACCCCCAAGCACTGGTTATAAACCTTAAGAGTACTGTTATTTAAGATTGAGAATTGTGCATGTCATTCTTTGTTTGAACTAGGAGAATGGGAAATAATGGTCATATACCAAGCTTTTATAAAGGAGGCAGTACAATTTTTACCCTTATATATTGTTGGTGGCTTTATAAAATGGTAAATCCTTTAAAAATTTTTAAAAAATAAGTATAAAGAGCCATCAAAACGTCTGTACTGTTTGACTGAATGTTATGTTTAGAGTCTGATGAAGTAGTCCAAAATAAGTAACTAACCATTTATACAAAGATGTTAATTACAGAATTATTTATACAGTTGAGGAATAGTATTAAACCTCGAGTAAGTTAATTATCTCTCTACCTCAGTCGTCTTATCTGCAAAATGAAGATAATATACCTTCCTCATAGAGTTGTTGTGAGGAATAAATGAAATCATATATGTATAGTACTTAGGATAGTGTCTGGTGTTTATAAAGCTCTGAAATTTGGCTGTACTGCTGTCGTATTTTATTATTATTGATGTATAAGTCTCTCATTTCCTAGAGACTTTATTATATTATTGTACAGATATATATTAGGTGCAATGGGAGGTAAGTAAAAGTTGTGGTTCTTGTTTACAAGGAACTTAAAATTCATTTGGTTGTAATTATAGTATATTGAGAAATAATTTTAATTCTGCATTAGATTGTGGTAAGTAGCATAAGAAAGTTACAAACTGTTATGGGAACTCTTAAAGGAAGGCACTGATTACTTTGGGTTTGTGGGGTTGGAGAAGACATTTTTACCGAGGTGTGAAAGCTAGATAGAATTCTGAGAGGTAAAACTATGGAGGATGGCATTTCGTGGGGCACGTGAGCAAAGACAAGTGGGAAAACAACGCATGTATCTAGTGTATTAGAATTGTGGGAGACAGTGCTGAGAGAGAAAGAGTACTCATTGGAATGGTTGAATGCCAAGCTGAGGAATTTTTATTTTATTTACATGACATTGGTAAGTGAAGGCTCTTGTGACCTGGTAAGAATTATGTTTTAGGAAGATTGAATAACTCTGCAAAATGGTTTGGTGGAGGTAGGAGAGAAGTGAAGTGGGAAGACTAGTTTGGTTTTTTTCCATTTATTTATTAAAAATATTTGCTCCTCATCTGTTCTTTACTTTTTTTTGTTCTTACTGTTTCTTATACTTTGTATTGAGAGTAGTACTGTATCATATTTATTTATGATTGTTAGTGGTATTTCAGGACACAGATAATGAAAACTGAAACTCATGTGGTGTTTGTGGGAGTGAAAGTAGATTAGATGTCAAATGCATTATAGAAGTGGGATGACAGGCTTGTTAACTGTATGTATGCTGTAAGGGAGAGGTAGAAGTTAAAGATAACTTGGGTTTTAAACCTGAGTGACCTGGGGACTTGCTGCGTTATTCTTAATGCACATTGGGAAATCAAGAAGGTGAGCTAGTGTGTTTGTTTGACTTTCCAATGAAACATTGATTTGGTGCTATCTAGGAGGCAGTTGGCAATGTGGAGCTGGAACTTGAGGGCGTGGGTGGCTAGTGAGATTAAGAATATAAATTTGTAAATCATATGCATAGATGATGTGGTGGATGAAGCTTTTGAAGTGAATGAAGTTGTCATGGGGGAATGTGCAGGGATGTGTGTGCTCTTGGTGGGAATGGGTTGGGAGATGAACTTCTTTTATTTTAAAAGATTCACTTTAATAATTTTTATTAAAATTATATATTCTCATTATTTAAAAAAATCTGAAGGTAAAGAGGGTATATCCAGATCTCACTACCTGGACTTTATTTCCACTAAATTCAGTAGAATATCCATTTATTTGTTCTATTTATAGTATCAAGATTGAATATCATAGCATTTTCTGCAGATTTCATTTTCTGTTACCTTTCCACATAAAAGAAAAATTAATTACGTTTTAACGAAGTATAAGTTACCATCTGTGTATATCCTTTAATTAAAATATTTTTTCTTTAAAATTTCTAAAGTTCATTTATTGGATGTAAACTATGTATCAGGGCACTGACATACACATTTTGTATACATGATCTCATTTATTCCTTACAGTTCATAAGGGCCAATATCCCCATTTTACGGGTGAGGAAATGAAGAGAATTTAAATACTTTGCCCTAAACCACAGTGGCGGTAAATAGTGGAACAAGAATGCAAACTCAGAAATGGCTCACTCCTAAATCCATATTCTTAACCACTAAGTTAAACTTTACATTGTCCTCTCTTCTGGATTCCCAGATTTCTCTAGGAACATTCCTTTCTACTTCCTCTGCTGAAATGTTGCTTTTAAATTTAGTCTTTAAAATTGACAGAAAATTGGCTTTTGTAGACTCAAACTTTTTTCAGACCATATTAAAGATAGAAAGGATTTGTGTAGTGGTTTTTTATAATGTAGTGATTAAAAATATAAAGGAAAATATAAATCTCAGTCTGAAGCATTGGGGGTTGGGAGAAGGAAGAGGAAAATTAATATAATCAGATTATTCACATTTGGTTGGATTACAGATATTTAGTATTTCATGAAAGCCCTTGTTGTGTGTCTCAAGGAATTCAGAGATAAATAAGATAGCCTTGACTGCAAGAGTAATTCAACTAAAAATAAGCATACCATGAGGCAATATAAATGTCCTAGGAGAAGGGTAAATTAGGTACTTTGGGAATTTATTGAAGATGAAAGCTTGTAAAAAGGAAATGACTTGAGATGGGGCTGCTGAAGGATGGATAGCACAATTATGGTAGTGTCATTTCAGGAGGAATTTACAGAGGAAGGAAATTATGGGGGTGTGTTTATGGAACAGCAAGAAGTTTGGTTTGACTAGAATTTTTTTCCCAAGGTCACATAGCTAGTAAGTGCTTGAATTGGAGTTGGAATCCCTGGCTGTCTGACTCCAGAGTCTACAGTAATAACTATCAGGCTAACCTGCTGCATCCTTACCCAGAAATTTGTCTAGTCCTCAGGCCTGAGTAGTGCATTCTTTGATGAGGTTAAGAGTAGGGGAATTATTTACAATCTAACAAGTTTCCTAAGGGATCACTGGAAAGAGATGAGAGGGTAGTCAGCAGAGGGAGGATGGGTTAGAGCCGGAGAAGTGTTAAGAAGAGTGGCGTTCGCTTTTGGGGTAGTGATCAGGGCAGGTTGGCAGGAATGTGATACATTGATGGAAATTAGTCTGAAGGTTCTAAGTAGAGCTGCTTTGCTACTCTTTAAGTGAGGCATTTACCTTATACTGAGAACTTTCTCCTATCATATTAAAAATGTTACTTCTGTTAGCAGTTAGTGAATTTTGGTGATATTTAAGATTAGTTTTGTATTGCTAATATTATAAAATTATTTGGTATTATAAAAAGCTAGATTGCTATTGCAACTCCTGTCTTTAAATAGAATTGCACAGCTATGTTTTCAAGAATGCATTGTTCATACATGGAAAGATAGAAAACATAAATTTAGAAAAAAGATCATGAAAAAAAAATTTCCTGAGCTTCATTGTGTTCAGTTATTTCCACTTGTATAATGCTGGTATATGCCCCCTTCTGAGCAGGGATGAGTTTGATATTGTTGACTAGCTATTGTTAGCTGTAAGTAGGGGAAATGCACTTGTAGTTTAGGAGTTAACACATTGACTGCCACATTATAATTTTTTTTTCCTCAGGGCCATGAAAATAGAACAAAAACTTCAAAAACAAAACAATCCTTTCTAATTTAATGAAAATTGTGTTTTTTTTTATTGTTTCCTGTGCATGAGTTATATACAATTAAATTGTCAACATTAATTGTAACAATAAGAACATCATCAGCAAGACCTGTGAGTTACATATGCTTCACGAGGACCCGAGCTCAAAACTAGCATGAGTTGTTAAATACAACTCCCATTACAGTTAATGTGTTAAATAAGTTGTTATTTAAAAGTCAAATGTTAAGATAAGAATTATTACCTAATAAGTACAGTTGGGAAGTGAGACCCAACCTTTAAAACTTAGAGTTTATGCTCAGATTTAATTCTACAAACATTTTTTGTACAGTTACTATGTAGGAAATGAAGATTACAAACAACAGCCCCTGCCTTGGACTTTATAGTCTGAGAGGTGGGAGAAGAAATTTGTACAAAGGAGATAGAATGATAGTTACCTAAGAAAGTACAATATGCTGTGGGATCTTCAAGTCTTTTTTAAGTCATTGTGTGTGTGTGTGTTGTAGGTTTTTAGAAAAAGTTTCATGAAAAGTGGCATTTGAATTGGATTTCAAAGAATTGGCTTTCTTTTCAGCAGATTGAGGATGGAGGAAAGGGTTTGATGGGTTAACATGAGAGTAGACACAGGTTTAGGAAATGCCCAGTAATCTAAATTGGCAATAATATGGAGAGTGAGGGGATTAATTAGAGAGGATGCCAAGCCTGACATGCTAAGAAGTTTGAATTCTATCTTGTGGGTGGCTAACAGTGCTTGGAAGTATTTTAATAGAACTGATATCATCCAACTTGTATTTTAGGAGGGCTGTTCTAGGTGGTTAGTGTAATGGTACGTTAGAGAATGTGCTCTGGGGTCCTCAGTCCTGGGACACCTTCTAGCTCTGTCACTCTGGGTAATTGGGTAATCTGACTAATCCTGAAATTACTCATCTGCAAAATGGGGGTAATGCTGATACCTACCTTAGAGAGCCGCTGTGAGGAATAAATGAGATTATGCAGTAGAGTGCCTACTACATGTCTTAATGCAGAGTGAGTGCTCAGAACAAATGTTAGCTATAAAAGAATGTCATTTTGGAAAAGGACAAAGTCTAGAGGTAGGAAGACCATATAGGATTTAGGAAAGTCTATACTATTTAATAAGCTGTATAATATGCTATGGCTTTTAAAAATTCTTGTAAAGATAACACTTTATTATACCACCAAGATCTTTTTTTTTCTCTTTTTATTTTATTTTTTTATTGCAGCATATTATGGGGGTACAAATGTTAAGGTTACGTACATTGCCCTTGCCCCCCTCCCCCCTCCAGTCAGAGCCTCAAGCCTGACCATCCCCCAGATGGTGCACATCGCGCTCATTATGTATGTATATACCCATCCCCTCCTCCCCCCTCCCGTCTGCCCGACACCTGTGTGTCCACTTAGGTGTTGATCAGCTAATACCAATTGGCTGGTGAGTACATGTACCACCAAGATTTTTAATTGTGTTCAGTCTATTTAAAATATGTTCTATGAAAATGCAATTGGTCATCTTATTTCTTTTGAGATGGGGTCTTGCTGTGTTATTCAGGCTGGCCTCGAGCCCCTGGGCTTAAGTTATCTGCCCACCTCAGCCTCCTGAGTAGCTGGGAGTATAGGTGCATGCCACCATGCTGGCTGGCAGTTGGTTATTTTAAATCCCATCAGCATGTGTATTACTCATACATGGAAGAGTAGTCTTACATTTATGAGGGTGCCTGTGAGTGATGTTTATAGATATGTGGTGGTGGTGGAGGCTGCAAAGACTAGTAAATCCAGTGGTCCATGAAACCACCAATTGGAGAATGACCATGGGTAGATTTTTCACTCAGTGTATCCTCAATGTGTACTTTTTTCTCTTACTGGGTCATGAGAAGTGAGAAAAGGGTGGAGAAGAAAGGGCACAGAATGACAAAACACCATTTACATGGGTTAGTTGTTAGGAATTACTTCTGAGAGGGTACAAGAGTTAGAAGGAAGAATTCTTAATTTAATATAGTGGTGCTCTGTGTCCTCAAAGTTTGCAGAAACTATAAATAAATTCCATGATGTTTGGCCTCTGATATGGGAGGAAATTCAGGGTAAATGTACTTTACTCAAGCTTGGGAAATTTAGGGTTAGTCAGAGCTGTAATTGAGAAGATTGAAAATTACCTCGAGTCATCAAAAACCTTGGGGTCTATGGTGACTTTTTCTTTGGTCCACATCCACTGCATCACCAAACTCCCTTGCCCCTACTGTCAAAATGTGTCTTGAATTGGGCCACTTGTCACCACCTGCATCACTACCATCCTGGTCTAAATCACCCTCACCTCTTTAACTAGACCAGTGCAGCAGCCCTAAGCTGGTCTCTTTGTTTGATTTTTGCCCTGCTTTGTTCTAGTCTTTATAAAGCAGACAGATTAGTCCTTCCTAGTATGAGAAGAGCCATGTTCCTCTTTTGCAAAAACCTCTTATTAGCTCTGTATTTCAGGGGTTCTTAGGACAGCTTGGAAAGCCCTGTGAGGTCTGGACCGATTTCTGGAGCCTTTTCTCCCACCCACTCCACCTACCCTCACTGCTCTGTTGCACCACACTGGCCACAAGCCTGCCTTTGCCCCATGGCCTCTGCACCTGTGCTTCCATCTGCCTAGATCCACATACTTCACTCGGTTCACATGTCACGTCCTCACAGAGGACTTCTCTGATCACTCTTTCTAAAGCAGCAGTCTTGGGCATTCATTCTTTATTTCCTTTAATGTGCTTAAAACACTTACCACTACCCAACAAGTAATCCTTTAAAAACATCTGTCTTTCCGGGGGGCTGAGGCAGAAGAATTGCTTGAGCCCAGGAGTTCAAGGTTGCTGTGAGCTAGGCTGACGCCACGGCAATCTGGCCCAGGCAGCAGAGTGAGACTCAGTCTCCAAAAAAAAAAAAAAAAAAAAAAAAATCTGTCTTCTTATCTAGAATATAAACTCCAAAAGAGCAGAGATTTTGTTTTCTGAAGTATTCCCATCAGCTAGGACATAGTAAATGGCCAGTAAATATTTGTTTAGTGGATGAATGATTTATAAACAAAGGGAGGTTTATATGTCTTTAAATCTGAGATTTACTATTCACGCCAACATTTATTTTCTGTGCAGGCAAAATGAAATATGAATATGAAATATTAAGAAAAGAAACCACTAGGGAACTCAGGATTATGTTTGGAATCTTTTGCATAAGATAGTATGTGGTGATAATAGAGAACATACTCTTTAGAAGTTTCTTTCTTGCTGTGAATTATCTTTCTTATGACATCTATGATAAACTTGAGGCCTGTTATTTTAATCTTACAAATTCTTTTAGTAATTGACTGATTTTGTAGCTCTCTGGTTAAAAGTGTGTTCTTAAGATTGTATGTTTCTTTTCAAAATTACAATTTATAAGCATTATAGTATTTATTAGAAGTTTTCAATCTTAAAGCAAATTTTGGCTGTAGACCAAGTTTTGACAGATGTTCAAAATCTCAGTTTCAAGTATCAGAGAACTCTATTGAACTTAACTAATAAACAAATGTAGCAAATAGCAGAATGATTTTTGTGCACGCATTTGGAAACTGAGCATGCCTTAGTAAATAAAACCAAGGGTCTTGGGATTTAGTCAACCTAAATTTGAATTCTGACTCCCTTTCTTACTAGTATTGTGATTTTTGACAAGTTACTTAGCCTTTCTAGAGTCTGTTTTCCTACTGAGTAAAATAGGAAGAATATTACCTAGTGACTTTACAGGTTAATGGATGAATTAAATATGAGGATATAAGTCATATAGTTGGTAGATAATATTATAATTGTGTGCATGGACTGCTGAGTCAATATAGTTTTGTATTTTGATAGTTGTGACAAATTATTTTTAGTTCTCCAAACGGATTTAAACAATATTATCTTACATTTTAAAATTCATTGAGTCATCATGAAATCTAGTTATTTCTTAATAAGTAATTTATGTAGGGAGTCAATGATTTTTATCATTCTTTTAATTTTATTTTGGGAAATTAAATTATAGAAAATTCATTTAAACCTAAATTTGTTTTGTGTTTTTTTATTTTAAAATTAGATATATTTTGAATTAATGTGTTATTTAAAACAATATTAGAACTTATTAATCTGAGAAAGTAATATCATTTCTGCTTTTAAAGATTAAAAAATTTTTAATTTGTATATTTTTGAAATTCTGTAACTGTTTTAAAACCAAACTGTGGCTGGGTGAGGTGGCTGATACTTGTAATCCTAGTACTTTGGGAGGGTGAGTCAGGAGGATTGCTTAAGGCCAGGAGTTTGAGACCAGCCTGGGCCACATAGTGAGACCCTGTCTCTAAAAAAAAAAAAAATTAGTTGGACGTGGTAGTGCACGCCTATAGTTCCAGCCATTAGGGAGGCTAAGGCAGTAGGATCGCTTGAATCCAGGAGTTTGAGGCTGCAGTGACCTATGATTGCACTACTGCACTTTGGCCTGGGCAACATAGTGAGACCCTGTCTCTTAAAAAAAACCAAAAACCCAAAAAACTGTACTATGGATGTGCTTGGTCATCTCATTGATGTTACTATGAGCCAAGTGCACAGTATGGTTCAGTAAAATCAAATTTCACATTATGGGTTTTGAATTGCAGATATCAACTTCATTAGATAATCTTTTTATGCTTTTACAAGCTATTTATTGTTAACATTTTGTGGTATAATTTTACTCCTTGGATGCTTTTATAGTCTACATCTCTCAGGTGAGATAACTAGCTAGCTTCATTCTATGAAATACAGATTTTAATGAACCAAGGGCAACAATAAGAAAAACATTTTCTTGAGTCCACTGAATATGAATGAAGAGGTCAATAAGATACACATAGTAGCCTTATAAAAACAGTGCTGCAATATAACATTTTAAAATTCCAGGTCTTTATAATTTATTTGATATATCACTTAATGGTAGTATTCTGGTCTTTATCTATAAAAAAAATGCTGTACTTAGAAACTTCCTTTGACTCTTTCTTTATCCTACTTCTTTCTCTCTCCACTCTAGCTGTGTAGAGATGTGTAAAAAAAAAAAAAAAAATTGGTTAAAAGAGTCAGTGGCTGAGAGAATGGAATAGAAATTTAGGAAATAAGTTAAGGGGCAGTTAACCTGAAAGTTTCCTTAAATAAACTGAAATGTCGTGTGTAAGAATTTTGCAAATTGTCGTTAGGATTTGTGCAAATGTAAATGCAAGTACTAGGTGTTTCTGATAGTTTGCTCTTTTAAGTACTGTACACAGGAGTATACTGATGGAGGCTACTGCAACAGAAATACCATTTCAGATACAGTATTGGTATGAAAATATTGGTACTGAAAAATAGTAGCAGGTAAGTCAGTTTAGCAGGTAGCAACTAATGTTTGTTTATAGGAAGTCATTTGATAAAAATTGACCAAAACACATAAAGGTTGCAACTGCAGATCTCTTGCAGAATGTGTGCTTCATCTGTGTGTACTATGTGAAAATGGTTTATTGTTTTGATTTCTGTAGATACAAATATAAAGGAGGTTGGTCACTGGTGCTGTTTTAAGGCATTAAGAATAGACATCTTGGCTGAGTGAGGTGGCACATGCTTATAATCTCAGTGCTTTGGGAGGCCAAGGTAGGAAGATCACTTGAGGCCAGGAGTTCAAGATCAGCCTGAGCAAGAGCAAGACCCTGTCTCTACAGAAAATAAAAAAGTTAGCCAGGCATTGTGGTGTGCACCTGTAGTCCCAGCTACTTAGGAGGCTGAGGCAGGTGGATCCCTTGAGCCCAGGAGTTCAGTGCTGCAGTGAGCTGTGGCCATGTCACTGCACTCCAACCTGGGTGATAGAGCAAGACCAAAAAGGATAGAGACCTTGTAAGTAGAATACTATTTTCTTATTTGTATATATTATCCCTAAACTAGGAAAAAACAAAAACAAATAGCTGATAATAGATTAGCCAAGTACAAACTTTCTTCTGAGATATACCTATTGTCAGATGTGAGTTAACATATTAACTGCTGTGTGAGTTGTATTTAACTCACACTAGTTTTGAGCCCGGGGCCTTGTGAAGCATATGTAACTCACATGTCTCTTCACCTTGGGAGCTATGTTAACTGTTTTTTTTTTTCCTTCCTAAAATTTTATTGGGGGAAAACTACAAAACATTTACAGTACAATGTTTACAGTCACAATTTGTAGTGAGCTGATTTCCCAAAATATATTACCACTCAAGTTGACTTATCTTGTTACATTCAA